>JAQQSW010003669.1:0-14638 GCA_028646575.1 Pseudocheirus occidentalis | reverse complement strand
AAAAAAAAGGTCAAAAAATTACATTTTCTCATTGTAACCTTTTGGAATAGAGCACAGAACATATACTTACTGCTGGAAGAAGAAGAGTCCCAAAGGAACCTAGGTGAGAAAGAAGAAAAAGAATCAACTAAACAACTTGTTAAATAGCCATTTATCTTTCTCAGTAATGCTCTCTTATTCTTGGTTTTAATTACAAATTTTTTTAAAATGGCTTATAATCAGCCCACATCATTTGGTTAACCAAAACCAAATCAAACCAAATGCATTTGGTTAATTCCCAGATTATCTATGAAAATTAACCCGTGCCTAAATCCCAAAATATGTTAGGTCAGTTTCAAATAAATAAATAAATAACTTCTCTGCTTCTAAAAATACTCACATATTCATATTTAAAGCAACTCTTTTTGTAGTAACAAAGAACTGGAAATTCAGGGGGTGCCATCAATCAGAGTATGACTGAACAAGTTATGGTATATGAATGTGATGAAAACATAAGAAAAGCTGAACAAGTAGTCTCAGAGAAATCTGGGAAGACTTATATGAACTGATGTAAAGTGAAGTGAGCAGAACTAGGAGAATAAGTTATATGAAAAGATAAAAAGCTCTGAAAGACTGACTCCCTGTTTAGCACAATGACCAACTGTGACTCCAGAATGCTTAATGAATTAAACATGCTACCACATGCTACTCACCTACTGAGAAAAAGGTGATAGATCCAGAGTGCATATTGAGACTTTTTTTTTGGACAGGTCCAGTGTGAAACTCTGTTTTGCTTTAATATGTGCTACATATTTGTAAAAGGGGGGTTGTTTTTCTTTCTTTCTCAAGGGGGAGAGGAAGGAATATGGATTGGAAAAAGAAAAGATATATTGTAATTGAAAAATAGTTTGTTTTTAAAAAAAAAAGCTTTGCCTCTCTCTTTTCTATTTCATTTCAGTTGGTTTTCCATGGAAATGTATTTTTAAAGGGAGCCCACAAAGGGAAACTTCATTATGCCTGCTAGATTTCTTTATTTTATTAAGAAGAAATGGAAAACAGTAGTCTTGACAGACTGAAATCCTAGAAATCCAAAAGAAGATCCTTCAAACTGTTCTACTAACAAAATCCTGCTCATTAGCTTTCTCCTTTCCCATTCATTTGCATATTCCCATAGACTACCTCACACCCTCCAATCTACCTCATCCCAGTAGCCTTCAGAACAATCTCATCTTCACCTTTAACCTTTTGTATTCCCATTCTGATACACCTCAATCCAGTGCATCCTCCAATTTCCCCCACTTACCTCTCATCTAGTCCACTGTGCCCTGTGAAAAACCTGCTGCTTTATGAACAAACTCTTCCACATCTCTAATCACTCTTTTTTAGTGTAGGGAATTCTGGGTGAGGAATTCCTCTTACCAAAGCAGATCGACAATTGCCTTCCAACTTACAGGCATACTTCGTTTTATTGCACCTCACCTTATTGTGTTTTGCAGATATTGCATTTTTTACAAATTGAAAGTTTGTGGTAACAAGCAAATATCAGCACCATTTTTCCAACAGCATGTGATTACATTATGTTACTCTATGTCACATTTATTATTATCATATTTGTTATTGTAATCAGTGATCTTTGATGTTACTATTGCAATTGTTTTGAGATACCACAAATTGTCTTCCCATATAAGACAATGAACTTAACCGATAAATGTCGTGTATGTTCTATGTTCTGAGTGCTCGACCAATCAGCCATTTCCCCCACCCCCACACCCATCTCTCTCCCTCTCTTTGGGCCTCTCTATTCCCTGAGATACAACAAGACTGAAATTAGGTCAATTAACAACCTTACAATAGCCTCTAAGTGTTCAAGTGAAAAGAAGAGTCAACTGATTCACAAACTTCACTGTTGTCTTATTTTTTAAAAATGCCACAAACACGCTAACCATCAGCTGCTACCACCTGATCAGACAAGAGCCATCAACACCGAGGCAAGTCCCTCCACTAGCAAAAAGATTACCATGCACTAAAGGCTCAAACAATCATCAGTATTTTTATTTAGCAATAAAGTATTTTTAATTAAGGCATGTACATTTTTAGGCATAATATTATTACACCTTTAATAAGCTATAGTATAGTATAAACATAACTTTTATACACACTGAGAAACCAAAAGATTTGTGTGACTCCCTTTATTGTGATATTCACTTTACTGAAGTAGTTTGGAACCAAACTGGCAATATCTCTGAGATATGCCTGTATAGTCTTAGAGAGTTATCTGGGATCTTAAGAGATTAAATGAATTATGCAGAGTCACAAAAGGTTCTATGAGTCACCAGCAGGACTTCAACCCAGATCTTCCAGATTCTACTTTTTACTATACACTCTCTCCATCTACTATATCCTACTGCCTATTAGGAAAAGATGGTGAGTGTGTTCCTTCTTGGCACCACTTCCAGGTCATGGTTCTACCATTATCACTCAATGCCATCTACTTATCATACCCTCCCTATATTCTCTTCACTATGATGTACTGGACACATTTCTACTTCCAATGATAACTTCAACACCTAGTTCAGTTTCTCTTTACCTTTCACCTCCCAAGTGACTTCAAAATCCAAGCTGATGCCCTGTATGGCACTGGGCCTCACAGTTCCTTGGCTTCTTCAACTCCAGTGGCCTTCATCTTGTATGGAATGAGTGAAAACTTCTCAAGCACTTTGAGAGTGTCTTTCCCTTTTCCTCCTTCATTGCTGCTGTCAATAACTTTCATCTTCCTTTGTCTGCCCTTGGTGGGCCCCTCCCCCTTTTTTTTGCTATTCCATTTGGGGAAGAATTTGGTGAAATCTGCCTCTCAACCAACAAGAGAAGAGACAGTTCAGAGGGGGGCTTGACTACATTATAGTATAAATTCTTGCACTGCCTTTTGTAACACACCTCTTCTCTGTGATGAGTCATGGGGAAGACCACCCTCTTCTCCTGGGAAAGGGCATAAACTCCTGTTCTTATCCTAAGAGATCTCTGTGTTTATTTTTTCACTAAATTTAGGATGAAGAGTATTTTTCATCCCAAACAATCTTCAATCTACTTCAATCATACATCAGCACAGACACACCTATATTCATTTCTTTCTGTGATCCCTCTTTTATACCTAACACTCATTCAAAATGAAACAAAAATCAGTTTATCCTTATTTGGAGACAATATCCATTATAAAAGAGTAAACTGCAAAGGAATAAAATTTAAATAGAGCTTCTGAATTAAAAGGGTAGTTGTGTCAACTCACCAGGGAATGATGATGTGAGAGAAAGAGTGGAGAA
The DNA here is from genome assembly GCA_028646575.1 of Pseudocheirus occidentalis. Taxonomy (NCBI): domain Eukaryota; kingdom Metazoa; phylum Chordata; class Mammalia; order Diprotodontia; family Pseudocheiridae; genus Pseudocheirus; species Pseudocheirus occidentalis. The sequence continues at coordinate 11,342 of JAQQSW010003669.1, read as the reverse complement.
GGAATAATGTCACCATATCCAAAAACATGGCAGGCAGGTAAATCCAGGAAAACAATGAATTCTTTGCACACAGGATAATTCCTTGAATGGGTCAGTGAGCCAAACAAAGCTTTAACTGCTCAATATTATATCAAGTTCTAAGTAGCCGCCCCCTTCCTTGTTTTCAGTTCACTACTGGTGCATGTCATCTAAGAGCAAAGGTACCTAGTCTGCCCTTGTCCCTTGAGTAACAACAAAAATCTTCCCTCTACCCTGCTACATATAATGGAACATTAAATGAAAAAAAAATTAAAGAAAAGAAATGAGACAATAAAAGATAGTAAATGGTTGGTTAGTGTATTTTAAAGGCACACGTGCTCTGCATAACATCAAATGACAAGATAATGCAGAAGTCAACAAGATGTGGGCTCAAGAAAACAGAAGGATAATTAGAATCGTCAGCAACTTGCTCTTCAAAGTCTATGCTTGCTACCATTAGAACTGTATGTTTACATACATTCATAATTCATAATTAGAAAAATTAAGCCAAGTTGACATCCCTCTCATTCTCTAGACAGAAATTTCCAACTGCCTACTGGATATGCCCTGCAGACACTTCAAACTGAACATCTCCAGAACTGAATTCATCATCTTTTCCCTACAACTTGCTCTTCTTTCTGATTTCACTAGGTTGCCACAAATTCAACTAGTCACCCATGTTTGAAACCTTGATCAAGTTTTCCTTGATCCTTCCTCTTTCTTCACAGCTTGCCTCCAATCACTGTCAAAGTCTGTCAAATCTACCTCTCCTCTATCTCTCCTACCCAGTCTCTCTTCTGTTTCCACTGATACCACACTAACACAAACCCTTCATTACCAGACACTTGGACTACTGAAATAGCCTTCTAACCCATCTTACCACCTCCAGTCTCTGCCATCCTTCAATCCACACTCCACACCAATGCCATATAATTTCCCTTGTGCATAGATGTGATTGGTCACTTTTCTGCTCAAAACCCTTCAAAGGTTTCCTGTTGACTACTAACTAAATTTCAAATTTCCTAACCCAGCACTTAAGACTCTCCACAATCAGGAGCAACTCTACCTTGTCTCATAATAACTTCTTTTATATACTCAACGGATTTCTCACTGTCTCCTGTGCACATCCCACACTTTCCTACCTATTTGTCCTTGCTTATGTCATTCTGTGCTTGCCTTTCCAATCTACACCTATTTTAACCTTATCTGTCCTTCAAGATCTAGCTCAAATGCTACTTCCTCTATAAAGCCTTCCCTAATTCCACTCCCCTCCATAAAAAGTATCATTCCCTAAGTAACATTTTGTATTTAACTACTGCATTTATCATGTTCCTATTGCTACAAAATTTATCCCCTAACAGAACTTAACATTTTGCACATAATAAGAACTCAATTCAGCATCTATGATACACTAACAATGTACAAGGGAATTAATAAATCGATGGATAACTACTTCCTGCTTTACTTAATTAGGTAGCAATAGACTATGAGCTGCTGCATGGCTTGTTGTTTTTATATTTTTTCCTCAGTGTCCAGAAACACACTACTTTGCACAGCACGTGTACTTAATAAAGGTTTGTCTACATAAAAGCATCAAGCAACTTCCTCCAAAAAATTTCCTTGAAAATTTCCCATGAAGTCACATGACAAAAAATGCTATCCACAACCAGAAAAAGAACTGAAGGAGTCCGAATGCAGATCAAAAAATACTATTTTTCATTTTATTTCTTACATGTTTTTCATGCATTTTTCTTTTTCGCCTGTCTTCTTTCATAACATGATTAATATGGAAATATGTTTTACATGATTACATATGTATAATCTATATCATACTGCTAACCATCTCAGGGAAGGAGACAGAGGAGAAGGAGGGAGAGAACTTGGAATTCAAAATTTTTTAAATTGAATGTTAAAAATTGTCTTTACATGTAACTGTGAAAAAGTAAAATATTATTTATTTAAAATGTTCCATGGAAATGTCTTTTCAAAAAATCTTTCTACTTTAAAGTCTCACAATCTTAAGGAAGTGTCCCTTCACATTTTGATTTGTAACATATAGGGCAAGCTGTATATATATAATCTTTAAACAATTTTGTACAATATTACACAGATCTATATAATACTAAATACAATTTGATGTCATTATTTACTGTGTTGTTCTGCTGAATCAATACATAAACTTCTCAAAAATGTCTCCCCCATTAAAATGTGAGCTCCTTGATAGCAGGATTCAGTTCTGCTCTTTTTTATGTTTCTGGAGTCTAGCATTGTGCCTGGAACACAGCAAGCACTTAATAAATGCTTGTTGGTTGACTGATTTGTGATCATTTTCTATAAATAAAAAAACAGAGTCCCCTACCCCCATCATGCCAATGGGAAAAATAGATTTAACTGATCAGACTGCAACTTACAGGGATATAAACTACCATATTATGTACATACTTTGTTAGAAGTTCCCTGAGATCATTAATCATTTTTTAGTTATCTGATTATCCTCCATATTATCTATTATAATGCTTTGTACATAACAGGCTGTCAAGTCAGCTCCACAAACACTTATTAAGCTTCTATAGAGTCCAAGGCAATCAATGAACAAGTGAATAAGTAACGATTTTATGTTTTATTGCAGTAGCATTGGATGGAAGAAATAGCTATATATTTAAAAAGAACTGAATTCTATTATTGTTCAGTAATGGAAGCTCGTCAGTAATGGAAGGCTTTGTTGTATAGTTGTCTGGCATGTAGGTCACATGTCAATAACCAACAAAATTAGAAGACTGTACTTCTAATGGCCATTATATTCTCAACCCAAAGAACCTAGCCAGTGGCTGTAATTCTCATTAGAGACTAGGAGCGCATCAAAACAGTGTCTATTGAGCCAGATCATTTTCAAACATTAACCAGTTGTCAAAGAGTGAGCCAAACACTCCAGTTGGCAAGAGTCACAGGGATAAGTTGGCATGATCAAGATGACAAGATCCAAAGATTCTGTAACTAAGAAAAGCTGCTTGTGAATAAATTCATGAATTTCTTAAGTTCAGATCTCTGTTTATCTGAATTTCTCTTGAGAAGTACATTTGTATTACTTATGAAACAAAACAAAATGATTTATGTAGGGCCAATTCCAATTGACTGTTTGATGATGAAATGAAGATTACTGGAATTGAAGCCAAATTAAGATTGACATTTCCTTCCCTTTGGTAACTGTATGGGCAGTTTCATTCAGTAAATATTGGTAAGGAAATTCTCTTAGATCATTAGCTAAATACTATTTTTTTTCAAAGACTACCTTTTAAAATAGTTAAAAGTTTGAGGAACTGAGACTAATTGTTCAGAGAAATCCTCAGTCTCTAAATTACACAAAAACTGTATTATGTAGTCCAGAAGCAGCTCATTAATTGCTCAAACCAGAGTACAGATTCATTCAAGAAACTCAGTTTAAAGGAATGAAAGGCATTCATTAGTTCATCATTACTTCAATACTCCAAAGATCCCTGCATTCACTCATATGGGTACTTGCTACCACTCATGCAGAAAGTAATCTTTCTATACGTTGCTGGATGGTATTCATAAACTACTATAGACAGAAAAGTTCTTTACCTAGTGGCCAGCCCTCTGTCTATGAGCTTCTCTGCACTTAACTAGAAGGCTTCTTAGACAACAGACATCCAATCCATCACTGACCCATTCTCTGTCTATGCAGCATAGTGAAATCTGCCAGAACTTACATTATTGGCCTCGTCTTTGAGAACCCAGGGTTACCTCTGTACCACAGTGAGGTACTAAGAGAGCATGACTTTAGTGAAGGAATTCAGTACTCTATTTACCAAAATCTTTCTTGAATATCTACTATGCATAAAGCATAGTGCTAAGCATTATAAGAAATAAACATGCAGGGTGGCTAGGTGGCACAGAGAACAGAGCATCGGCCCTGGAGTCAGGAGGACCTAAGTTCAAATCTGACCTCAGACACTTAACAAAAAAAAAAACTAGTCATGTGACCTTGGGCAAGTCACTTAACCTCAATTGCCCTCCAAAAAGCAAAACAAACAAACAAACATGCATGAATTTTTTTAAACACATAGGTGGATCTATCAGATCAACTGATCATAATAGGTATCGGGTACAAGAGTACCTAGGCTAGAAGAACTAGGCAAATAGAAAAGGTCAACACAGGCAGTGAGTCCAGATTCCAGATCATCAAACAAGAACTGAAAGATCAAGCAGGTATAAGGAAGAGTCAAATCAGGACTATGTGTTACAAGATGAAGTCATGGCACATATGTGTTTCCTCCTCACCTCTGCTTCCTTCACAGTTCAGTTCAAGAGTCACAACCTAAAGGAAGCCTATCGTGATTTCCCTTGATCTCTTCCTCCTCCTTCCCCTTCAGTCCCCTCCTGTCATTAGAGCTCTCATCCTCCTGAAATCACCTTGTATTTATTTATTTTGTCACACATATCCCCTACACACACACACACACACACATACACGATCAGCAATCAGACAAGTATCTAGAAAGTATCTGGATAAAGTGCAGAGGACAAAAGTGAAGTATTTAGGTCAAAAGTCATAACAAATGGAAACCAAGAAACAGGTTGGAGATAGCACAAGGTGAGCAGGACCATCAAAAGGAAGACCTTGATAACTGAAGCAATCTTCTGCCTCAGTCCTGGAATTTTTATATGTTTCTTTCAGAAGATGAAAATGATCCCCAAGTCTGGAGAGACTGAGTTTAGAGCTAGGCAAAATAGAGTATCTAGGTACAGCAAAGGTGGTTGAAAAGAGAGGCTCAAAGGACCATAGAAGCTGAAAGAGACCCTCGAATTCATCAAGCCCAACCTCCTTGCTTTAAGGATGAGGCAACTGATGATACCCAGGAAGATTAAGTGACTTGCTAACCTCACATAGCAAATAAAGTGGCAGAGCAGGGATTTTTGTTCCACACTATAAAAGAAAAGGACAGTTTCTGACATTACACAAATTGAAAAGAGGAAGAGTATTTCCCTATTCCAAAGGAAAAAAAACCTGACCTTTTTTTAAATGGAAAAGCCACCATCATTGCCCCAGAGTTCAGAACCCACCACTGTGGTGGGGACAGGATGAGGGAAAGCTGCAGAATGGGGGGGGAGGGGAAGAGGAAGGGGAAAGATTCTGTCTGCACAGCTTTTGTGGGTGCCTGGGTTGAATTAGGTTATAGTCTCCATGAGCAGTCAGTTCCTAGGGCAGCCACACATATAGCCAGTTGTGGGAGGAAAAAGAATAAGACAGTTGTATTGTTGACAATTCCAATAATTGGTATGCAGGTTGGAAGGAATGAATGTGACCCATCTCCCCATCCTTCAACTGAATGATCATATACTCCTTAGAGTCAAGTCATGACCCCCTCCTAGACCATTACATAGCCCCCACTTTAGAAACTACTGGATTAGATCTTCAATTACCAGCTTTAAACTCTCTCCAAAAAGCTCACCCACTCCTTTTGCTTCAACATTTATACAGATGACTCTCATATAATACTGTCCTCTCTCCCAAGAACTAGTCTCATGTTTATAATGGCCTGCTAGACACTTCTACAGGGCTATCATTTCAAGTTCAACATTTCTAACACCGAACTAAATATCTCCTCCCTAAAACCAGTTTCCCTACCTGACTTACTAATTTCTGTTAATGGGACCAGTAACTCTTCCAGTCAACTAGGCTCAAAATTAGGAATTATCTTGGATCCTTTCCCTTCTCTTGATTTTCATATTCAATAAATCAGTAAATTATATTTATTTTATCATAATCTCTCTTCCACCTACCTTTTATTTTTCTCTCCCCTAAAAACAAGCTTTATTGAGGATTTGAGAAAAATGTGAATTTCCCAATCACCAGGACATCTACCTTTCTTTTCTTTTCCCACTGCTATATTCCTAATTCAAGTTCTTATCTATCTTAGATACACAGGCTCATAAATTTAGAGCTAGAAGGAAACTCAGCAATCATCTAGTCCAAATCCTTCTTTTTCCATAAGGCAAATGAAATGTAAAGAGCTGGAGTGATTTGCCCAAGTAGACATAGGTAGAAAATTTTAAAATTCTAATCCAAATCCTCTGACTCCAATTCTAGGACTCTCTACTATTACCTCCCCTGATTAGACCTTGGGATTGTGAAGCATCACAACCCTCATTTCTCTGTTTTGGAAAAGGAGCACCTATCCTGATCACATCTAAGTACTTATCATAGAAACTGCAAAGAGGAAATCAGTCTATAACTATAACTATAACTATAACCAGACTTTCAAATATCATTTAACCATAACTTTTCCTCCTCTAGATGAAGAGAGGTATTGTGTTAATGCCAAAAAATTGGAATTATACTAAGGAAACGACTAAAATGTCCACACCCTTTGACCCTGAGACCCCCCCTTCTAGAGTTATATCACAACAAGGTCAAAGTCAGAAAGTTCCCATCACACACATGAAAATACATATAGTAGCATTTGTTGTTTTTATTATCATAACAAGGAAACTGGAAGTAAATTGTCAATAATAATAACAAACTAACATTTATCAAGTATCTACTATGTGTCAGATACTTTGCTAAGAGCTGGTTATACAAATACAGATAAGAAGAAATATGGTCCTTGACCTCAAGGACCTTACAATCTAATAGGGGAAGTTAATATACACAGGGATATTTAAAAGTATAGTGGGGAGGATGGGAAGAAGATACATCATGTGGAGGCATGATGGAGAAGTCCAAAAAAGTTCAAAATCAATGCAACTGGTGGGAAATGGGGAAAAGATTGTGCTAGGACCTTTCATTAAATCAGTGGTTCTCAATATGTGGGTTGGGACCTCTTTGGGAGTTGAATGACCCTTTCACAGGGGTCACAGGGATCACATAAGACCATTAGAAAACACATATTTCTGATGGTCTTAGGAACCCAGACACTGCTCCTCTAGTCTCCAGGTGGGTCCACCCACATGCAGAAACACCCACATACGAGTATTAAAGGGTGGGGGCATTAGGAAGGTTGTGCTCATGGATATGTCCTCCAGTCAGAAGGTCCAATCAGAGAGGCAGAGAGTACTGATGAGCACCAAATATCAAGTATTCACAATACCACTGCTGATTCAGAGAAAACTTCAGTTTCCAATGATGAGTTTCCTGGACATGATGGCATGATGGAGAAAACAAAAAAAAAGTCCAAAAATCATTCCACTCATAGGAAATGGTAGCCAAATTGTGGTCTATGAATGTAACAAAATGTAAAGTCACCATAAGAAATGAAGAAAGTGAAGAACTGTATATATTATTTTCTTATTTCTCTCTGCATCCATTCATATATTTGAGTACAGCATAAATAACTATTTTAAAAAACCAGAATGCAGGGTTATGATAAGAATCTAGCTTGTCCCTGAAGAAAAGAGAAGAAAATGAACTTCACTCCAGTCACTGGTGAGGGATATCCCATATGTATGGATACTATAATGTTAAAGGTATATAAGATCTTCCCCACCCATTAACAGGCCTCACCTGGAATCCATTAAGGGAAGTTTGCTTAGGGGAGGCTTACTTATAAGAAGGCTTTTACACCTTTTGTTAATTTCTAATTAGTTACTGAGTCACAAGGGTTGTGATGCCCTCTGGCTCTAAAAAGGGTATGTATCCTCTGAGGTTAACATTTTGCTTTGGGGCTCACTCACTGGAAGAATGTTCTTGAGATCTGACAAGATGAAACTTTGGGTAGTCATTAATGAGTACCCCCAGCTTTGAAGAACCCAGATGTTGGTGCTTCTCTATCTGGGAACTGTGTATGAATTACTTTGGTCAGACAGTTGGATCTATCTGTTGATCTGCGCTAATTTCTCAGAAAGTTAGAAGCCCTGTCTGTTGGTCTTTATTTCTCTGTATTTCCTCTATTTTCTTTGTTTGAATTTTCTCTGAAGTTCAGGGTGCTGATTTTTCTCCTGAACTAATGAATGTAATTTTAAAAAAACTGTTGACCCCTTGAACAGCTATCTTTCCTAATAAAGCAGATCTAAGAACCTGTGCTAGCAGTCATCCTGGGTATGACAGTATAGTTGCTGCTACAGATACTGAGTATAGTCAGGTTCAAATGATGTATTGATTAGTTTTGAAGAACTACTGTTCTTCTTTCTTCTCTTATTTATTGTTACCAGAAAGTCATCTCTGGATCAGGCAACAAAATTCAGAGATGTCTCTCTGAATCAGGGAAAGAGGAAGAATATATTCCCAAGGAAATGTAAAAATAAAAGCTATCGAGAAAATGTTTAAAATAAATTGGAATTACAAGAGTCTAAGAGTAAAATATTGGGTCTTTTTTCTGTAATCTGAACATACTTATTTTAAACCCCACTTTTATACAGGATATGGTTACATGAGTCACCACAGCTATCAGTCATCATCTTTCTCTGAATCTTAGTATTTATTTTAAAACTGCTTTATCCTTAATACTATATTAACCCAAGAAGAAACAATTAATAGGCACCTGATATGTGCCAGGTATTTTGTTCTGGGGATACAAAGAAAACATAAAATAGTCTCTGCCTGATCTTATCTTGGAGGCAGCAGCAGCAGGAGTTCCTGAAGTCTCACCATGCCTCCCAAGGACGATAAATCGAAGAAGAAAGATGCCGGCAAGTTGGCCAAGAAGGACAAAGATCCCGTGAACAAGTCAGGAGGCAAGGCTAAGAAGAAGTGGTCCAAGGGAAAAGTTTGAGACAAGCTCAACAATCTGGTTCTATTTGACAAAGCAACATATGACAAACTCTGCAAGGAGGTCCCCAATTATAAACTTATCACCCCTGCAGTAGTCTCAGAGAGACTGAAGATCCAGAGTTCTCTAGCCCGAGAAGCCCTCCAGGAACTGCTTTGTAAAGGTCTGATTAAGCTGGTTTCCAAACACAGAGCACAAGTGATATATACCAGGAACACCAAGGGTGGAGATGCTCTAGCTACTGAAGATGCGTAAAATGGTTCAACGTTTTTGTGTACATTTTCAAAAATAAACTTATTGGACTAAGAAAAAAATAGTCTGCCTGCAAAAAGCATACATTTTATATATACTTGTGTGTTTATACTGAAGTGGCCAGGAACTAGTTAAGTAGAAATTTCATGGACTCAAGACATGGAGTCAAGAAACTGACCAGGAAACAGTTAAGTGATACTTTGTGAAATTAGAAATCCAAGTAAAAGCCTTATGAATTCAAGATGAACTCAAGATAGAAATCAGTGAACCAGCCTGTGAACTGGCCTGGGATATGGCAAGGGGCCTGGGGTAATTTGTCTTTTTCTTCATGCCCCATGCCCCTCCCCATCCCCATCCATCAACTCCTGCCCACAGATGTAATCACAAACTCCTCTTGCCTTGGTAATAGATTGCTCACACTTGCATAATAATTAGCTTAGTGACAAATTATGTTAGTTAGCAAAACAATGAAGTTGGACTCTATATAAGATTCTGCATTTCTGAGCTATGGGCTGCTCTCTCTCCTTTTTGATTGATGCGAAACAGCCCCATTTGGTAAATTAAAGCCCCTAAAACTTTTTATTCAGACTCTGTGGCCACTCTGTTAAGACTTGCCATTTCAATAGTAAAAACTGTTACATCTTTAAAGATTAAAATACCTCCATGTTTTATTATTTTCCAAAAAAATCTAAACTCTTAAGGAAGTTTTTTTTTCCTTTTCTTCCTGTTCTATACCTTTTAAAGCATAATTTGGACAAAAGAATCATTTTAAGCACAGTTACTCAATGCATGACATATAATAGGTACTTAATAAATGCTTGTTAACTTCATTTTATTTTTTCAATTAACCCTTCTCAAGAAAGGGTACATTTTATATTTTAATAGGGACCCTCTGAAGACATAATCCTCTAATCTAAAGGATTACTAAAATTGTGGACATTTCAGTCACAGTATCAGGCTGCTAAGGGAAATATTTTTTAGTAACTCAGTCAGTCTTTTTGTCCCTGCTTTTTAGATACAAGAACTTCAGCAAAAGAGTTTAGGTATATTTTCTTAACTTGTACTCTGTAGTATAAAAAAAATATTCCTATTACAAACTGGACAGTTTCCCAGCTCCTGAGTCACATCTTTGTAGTATGTAGTCTTATTTTTTAACTTAATTTCCAGAATCTTTAGATATAACCACCCTCAAATATAAATTAAATCAAAACCATGCTCCAAAGTATATTTAACAACATATCAATTAACAAAAGTCTATTTAAAACTATAGTACAAAAAAACCCTCATTTGCTCCCTATGTAACACCTCTATCATTTCTTAGTAAGATCCTCAAGTACCAACCTATCAACCAAATTATGTTGTCTTGGGGGGAGGGGTTCGGAGGTCTTTTTATGCTATCCTCATCTCAAGGTCTATATTCCAACTGAATTTAACTATTAAATATTCCCTGATTTCTACCTGCCTTCTCTACTGGCCATTCCATATCCCTAGAACACATTCACTCTATATCTCTGTTGACATATTTTCTTCAAGGGCATTTCAAGCACTACTTTTAGGGGGTGTAGAAATGGAGAAGTGGGAAGTGGAGCCAAGATTTATGAGAAAAGTCAGGGAATTACCTGAGCAAATTCCCCTCCAAACAACTTTAAATAACATCTCAAAACAATTTCTGGAACAGCAGAACTCACAGAAGGAAAGGGTGAAACAATTTTCTAACCCAAGACAACTTAGAAGGTTATCAGGAAAGGTCTGTCGTACCAGGGTGAGACTGGAGGCCTTGGGAACAACTGAATTAGCAGTGGCTTCCCAGGGCTCTCAGCTCACAAATGGTAAGACAGTAGAATAACTGGTTAGGAGATAAAAAGGGTTACTTTGCTAGCCCTGGGTACAGAACTCTGCTGCATTACCCATACTCAGATCCAAATTGAAGTCCTGGGTCATGGTCCCAGGGCAAGAAGGAACATGAGCACATCCAGAGGTTGTGGCCATAAGGGAGCAGGGATCTTGGTCAGAGTTCCAGGATGAAAAAGAGTGCTTGTGGTCACTGAGATTACAGGCCAGGAGAATAGTAAACACACCTCTCCTTAAATCATACTGCCTTGGAAGAATTGTAAACTTAAAGACCCCTCCAAACTAGCTCTGAAAACAGCTACAGAAAAAAACATGAAGTTTGGAACAGTGCCTCCTCCATTGTGGGAACATAGCCCAACTTCAACATAAAGTTAAAAGTCAAGAAATAGGCTGAAAAATGAGCAAACAACAATAACACCAAAAAATAATCTGACCGTAGAAAGTTACTATGATGACAGGGAAGAGCAAAACACAAATCCAGAAGAAGACAACAAA
>JAQQSW010003668.1:0-14638 GCA_028646575.1 Pseudocheirus occidentalis | reverse complement strand
AAAAGAGGGAAGGAAGGAAGAAAGGAGGGAGTGAGGGGGAAGGGAGGAAGGGAGGAGGGAAGGAGGGAAAGAAAGAAGGGAAGAAGGAAGGAAGGAAAAAAAGAAAGAAAGAAAGGAAGGAAGGAAGGAAGCAAAGAAGGAAGGAAGGAAGGAAGGAAAGAAAGAAGGAAGGAAGGAAGGAAGAAAGAAAGGAAGGCTTTATTAGATATTTACTATATGCCAGGCTCTGTGCTAAACACCTTATAAATAAATCATTGGAGGATTCACTTTCGGATTTGGATTTAGGATTCTCTGAGGATCATTCAATCCTCACAACAACACTAGGAGGCAAGTGCTATTATTATCCCATTTTACAGCCGAGGAAACTTCAACAACTTTTTCAGGGTTCCAGAGCTAGTAAGAGTCTGAGGTTGAATTTGAACTCAGGTCTCCTGACTCCAGGCCCAGTACTCTCGCCAATGTGGTGCCATTAGCTAGGAAGACACAGACAAGAGTTAAGAGAATGGGTGTGTATGGATGTTGGCCATAGATCCAGTTGAGTCTATTCTAGACACCATCCCCTATCTCAAGGAGTTCACATTCTGAGATTCTTCCAAGAGCAGAGCCAAGGCAAAGTAAGGGTCTGTGGGGGAGGGAGCCTGTACTGGACAAGTCTTCCTATTTAGGTCCCTTTCAATGCCCCTCAGAATTTTTGTGTATCTGTGAGACACTTTTTTCTAAGGTTTCCATTTTGCATTCCTCAGACAGGGCTTTGGGGTCATTAGAGTCTCTGGCACAAAGGTCACCCATCCATTATCAAATCTGATGAGACTAGACAATGAAGGCTGGTCTTTAAGCCTGCTAGGGTTTGCCTTCCTAGTGACTGATCCTGAATAAGTTGAAATATTCCCTGCCTGGTTCCAGTCCAATACATAGATTGTTAGTGGAGCTGATTTCTAGCCATGACTGACTGAGTGGTGGTTACAGAATGATGATGAAACTTTTTTTTTGGCAGGCAATTGGGGAAACTTTTTTTTAATAAAAATTTTCAAACAGCAAAAAAATCTGACTTTTCTCTGTTCTCTTCCCCCTCAATTGAGAATAAATGAAAAGCAACATTGCTCTTATAAGCATGGAATAAGCAGAGCAAATATCTACATTAACCATTTCATATATGTGTATGTGTGTATACACACATATATATGTGTATATACATACACATGTAAATACATTTATTTGTAGATAGATAAAGCAATCTTCCAAGTTTTTGTGAAACCATTCAATTAATTTCTTTTTTACATTTAATTTTTCTTTTATTTTTCTTTCAATTACATGAAAAAAAATTTTTAACCCTTTAAAAAAAGTTTTGAGTTCTAAATTCTTTCCTTCCCTCCTTCTACCCTCCCCACCCCCATCCTTGAGAACTCAAGCAATTTGATATGGATTATATATGTTCAGTCACGCAAAACATTTCCCCATTAGCCATGTTGCAAAAGGAAAAGCAGACCCCAAAACACAAGAATAAAGAAAGTTTTTTTAAAAAGTATGCTTCAGTCTATATTCAGACGTCACCACTTCTTTCCATCATCTCATTTCTTAGCCAAACAAATTGCTTTAATGGTTACTGTTTTGTTATACAGTTTGAGATCTGGTATGGCTAAGCTACCCTCTTTTTCCTTTTTTTTATGGGTTCTCTTGATATTCTTGACCTTTTGTTCTTCCAGATGAATTTTGTTATTATTTTTTGAGCTCTATAAAATAATTTTTGGCACTTTGATTGGTATGGCACTGAAGAAGTGGATTCATTTGGGTAGAATTGTGATTTTTATTATACTATTATGGCCTACCCATGATAGTTAATATTTCTCTAGTTGTTTAGATCTGTCTTTATTTGTGTGAAAAGAATTTTGTAATTGTGTTCATATATTTTCTGAGTTTGTCTTGGCAAGTAGATTCCCTACAGTTATTTTAAATAGAATATTTCTTTCTGTCTCTTACTGCTGAACTTTGTTAGTAATATATAGATTCTGATGATTTATTTTATATCCCACAACTCTGCTAAAGCTGTCAATTATTTCAATTAGTTTTTTAGTTTGATTTGCTAGGATTCTACAAACACCATCATATCATCTGTAAATAGTGAGAATTTTGTTTCCTCATTGCCTATTCTAATTCCTTCAATGTCTTTTTCTTCTCTTTTTACTAAAGCTAACATTTCTAGTACAATATTGAATAATGGTGGTGATAGATAATGGGCATCCTTGCTTCATCCCTCATCTTACTGGGAAGGCTTATCCCCATTACAAATAACACTTGCTGATGGTTTGAGATAGATACTCCTTAGCATTTTTGGGGAAGCTCCATTTATGCCTAAGCTTTTTTGTGTTTTTATAGGAATGGGTGCTGTATTTTACCAACAAGCTTTTTCAGCATCTATTGAGATAGTCAAATGGTTTCTGTTAGTTTTGTTATCAATATTATCAATTAGCTGATAATTTTCCTAAAAAGGAACCAGCCCTGCATTCCTGGTATAAATCCCACATGGTGATAGTTTTGTGATCCTTGTGACATACTGATGTAATCTCCTTGCTAGTATTTGATTTAAATTTTTGTATCAATATTTAATAGAGAAATTGGTCTATAATTTTCTTTCTGTTTTTGCTTTTCCTGGTATCAGCACTACATTTGTGTGGTAAAAGGAATTTGGTAAGACTCCTTCTTGGCCCATTTTCCCAAATGGTTTATATAGTATTAAAATTAATTGTTCTTTAAATGTTTGGTAGAATTCATTGGTGAATCCATCTGGTCCTGGGGATTCTTCCATAGGGAGCTCATTGATGGCTTGTTCAATTTCTTTCTAAGATGGGGTTATTTAAAAATTCTATTTACTCTTCTGTTAATCTTGGCAATTTATATTTTTGTAAATATTCAGTTAGATTTATTGGCATACAATTGGGCAAAATAGCTTCTAATAGTTGCTTTAATTTCTTCTTCATGGGTAGTGAATTCACCCTTTTCGTTTTTGATATTGGTAATTTGGTTTTCTTTCTTTTTTTTTTGAATCAAATTAATCAGTGGTTTAAGTATGTTCCCCCTCACAGAACCAGTTCCTAGTTTTATTTATTATTTCAATGGTTTTATGAGTTTCAATTTTAAAAATCTCCTTTGATTTTCCAGACTTCTAATTTGATGTTTAACTAAAGATTTTTAATTTGTTCTTTTTCTAACTTTTAAAGTTGCCCAATCCATTGATCTGCTCTTTTTCTATTTTATTGATGTATGACTTTGGAGATATAAATTTTCCTCTAAGTACTGCTTTGGCTGCATCCCATAAACTTTGGTATGTTGTTCATTGTCGTCATTCTGAATGAAATTATTGATTGTTTCTATGATTTATTCTTTTATTACAATTAATTTTTAATCTATCTTTCCATGGCCCTTTACTGAATACAATTTTTATTGCATCATCATCTTTAAAAGATGCATTTAATATTTTTGCTTTTCTACATTTGGTTGTGAGGATTTTAAGGCCCTAGTATATGGTCAATTTTTATGAAAGTGCCATGTACAGCTGAGAAAGAGGTATAACTCCTTTCCATTTCCATTCTATTTTCTCACATCTAACTTTCTTTTTTTTATACATCTATTTTTTGACCTTTTTTCCTTCTCTTTTCTTTTTGATTTGTCTTTTTTTTTTTTTAAATTATTTACTATTAGTTTACAACATTCAGTTGACAAGTTTTTGGGTTCCAAATTTTCTCCTCTCCCTTACCCATGGTGGCATGCAATCCAATATAAGTTCTACATTACCTTCACTACCTTCACATTAAACATTAGTCAAATTGTAAAGAAGAATTATAACCAATGGAATGAATAAAAAGGAAGAAGAAAAAACAAAACACCTAAGTTTTAAAAAATAATATCATCTCCTTAACTTCTTTCTTATTTTCTTATATATTTTTTTGCTACATCTAGTTCTGAGAGGGTAAAGTTGAGGTGCCCCCACCCACAGTATAGTTTGTGTTTATTTCTTCCTGTAATTCATTAAACTTTTCCTTTAAGAATTTGGATGCTATGCCATTTGGTGCATGTATGTTTAATATTGATATGCCTTCATTGTCTATGGTGCCTTTTAGTAAAGTGTGGATTCCCTGTTTATCTCTTTTACTTAGATTTATTTTTGCTTTTGCTTTAAGGTCATGATTGCTACCACTGCTTTTTTTTTTTTTAAATCTCAGTTGAAACATAATAGATTCTGTTACAGTCCCTTATTTTAATTCTGTGTGTCTCTTTGTTTCCAGTGTGTTTCTTATAAAATATATATTGTTGGATTTTGGTTTTTAATCTAATCTGCTATTCCCTTCCATTTTATAGGTGAGTTCATCTCATTTACCTTCACAGTTATGATTACTGTGTTATTTCCCTAAATCCTATTTTCCCTGTTTATCCTTCTCTCTCTCTTTTTACCCTGGCTGTCCCTCTTTAGAAGTCTGTTTTGTTTTAGATCATAATCTCTCCTTAATCTGTCCTCCCTTCTATAAGCCCCTCTCTCCTTCTCTTAGCCCATTCCCTTCCTATTTCCTTATAGCATAAAATAGATTTCTATGCCCAATTGAGTGTGTATGTCATTCCTTCTTTGAACCAATTCCAATGAGATGTTTTTCCCCATTCTTCCTTTACTTTCCCCCTTCCTTCAGTGAATCCTTCTTTCTTACACTTAAATTAAAAAAAAATCATCCCATCATAATCAACTTACACTTGCACCCTTCTTCTGATTGCCCTAATAATGATAAAGTTCTTAGGGGCTACAATTATTCTCTTCCCACATGGTAAAGCAAATGGTTCAACTTTATTGAATCCCTTATGATTTCTCTTTCTGTTTACCTTTTTATTCTTTTCTTGAGTCTTCTGTCTGAATGTTAAATTTTCTATTCAGTTCTGGTATTTTCATCAGGAATGCCTGAAAATCCTCAATTTCATTAAATGTCCATTTCCCCCCTGAAGGATTATACTCAGTTTTTCTGGGTAGGTGATTCCTGGTTGTAACCCTAGCTCCTTTGCCCTCTGGAATGTCATATCCCAAGCCCTTCCACACTTGGATGTGGAAGCTGCTAAATCTGGTGTTATCCTGACTGGTTCCACAATATTTGAATTGTTTCTTTCTGGGGGCTTGCAATATTTTCTCCTTAACCTGGGATATCTGGCATTTGGCTACAATATTCCTTGGAGTTTTCACTGTGGGCTCTCTTTTAGGAAGTGATTGATGGAGTCTTTCATTTTCTACCTGACCCTCTAGTTCAAGGATATCTTGGTAATCTCTTGAAAGATGATATCTAGACTCTTTTTTGGATCATGGCTTTCAGGCAGTCCAATAATTCCATCTATTTTCTAGATCGGTTGTTTTTTAAATGAGATATTTCACATTTTCTTCTTTTTTTTCATTCTTTTGATTTTGCTTTATTGTTTCTTAGTGTCTCATAGAGACATTAGCTTCCACTTGCCCAATTCTAATTTTTATGGAATTATTTTTTTCAGTAACTTTTTTGTACCTCTTTTACCACTTTGACCATTCTGTTTTTCAAGGTGTTATTTCCTTTAGTATTTTTTAATGCCTCTTTTACTGTTGACTTTCTTTTCATAATTTACTTGCATCATTACCATTTGCTTCCCCAGTTTTTCCTCCATCTCTCTTGTTTGCTTTTTAAAATTCTTTTCAAGCTCTTCTAGAAATTCTTTTTTGGGCTTGTGACCAATGCATTTTTAAAATTTGCGTCTTTGGATGCAGTAGCTTTGACTTTGCTGTCTTTTGAGTTTTTCTTTTGATCTTCCCTGTCACCTGCAGGGTGGTGGTCAGTTTCTTCTTTTTTTTGTTGTTAGTTGTCAGTTTCTATGGTCAGTTTCTTTTTTGTTGTTGTTGTTCATTGTCAGTTTCTATGGTCAGTTTCTTTTTTGTTGTTGTTCATTGTCAGTTTCTATGGTCAGTTTCTTTTTTGTTGTTTGTTGTCAGTTTCTATGGTTAGTTTCTTTTTGTTGTTGTTGTTGTTCCTTGCTTCTCCTTCCAGACTATTAACTTGATGTTCAAGCTGGGCTCTGCTCTGGGGGTTCAGGGGACACTGTTCCAAACTGTAGGCCTTTCTTACTGCTGTTTTCAGAACTAACTCTGGAGTGTCTGTAGTTTTTCTGTGCTTTTAAAGTAATATGATCTAAGGAGAGGTGTAGTCACTGCTCTTCTGGCCTATCTTTAACCAGGAAGGGACCTCATTTCCCTGTAGCCACCAGCTATAGCACTCCTCCTGGCTCTAGAACTATGGCCCCATCCCAGGTCCCCTGCAGGTCCAATTGTTCCCACCTCACCCTTTTTCACAGTCACTGGGCTGAGAGCTCCCTAAGCTGCTGCCATCACCAAAGCCTTGGTCCATGCTGTCTGCCCTGTGTTCCTTGGACCTACCATCACTCAAGTGAAACAGACTGTTCCTACCAAATTCCCAAGTTGTCTTGGGCTAGAACACTGTTTCTGAATGCTTCTCTACTCTGTCATCATGGCTCCCTTCTCCCCACTTCATCCTTTCTTACAGTATCACAGTATCCCACTACCTTCACACACAATAACTTGTTCAGGGCCTAATGGATGGACCCTTCAAATTCCAATTCTTTGACACCTAAAGAACATCCATAAATATTTTTTTATATCCTAAGAGTTTGCTTTGCTTAAGACTAATCTCTCTCTTAATCTTTCCTCCCTCTAATTTCCCATTCTCTCTTCTCCCCTCTCCTGCCTATTTTCCTGTTAAGCAGAATGTATTTCTGTGCCTATGATATTCTTCCCTTTTGATTGCTTCGAATGAGAATGAAGTTTGTGTTGGCCCTTCCTGCCCCTCCCCCCCTTTCCCTTTCCTTCCTCCTTTGTCTACTTTCAAACTCTGATTATGTAATGTAATTTTCCCTAATCTTTGTTTCCTTTCCTACCTGGTCTATTCTTCCTTTCCCTTCTTTTAAGATCAAGACATGAGAGAACCACATGAGTCTTGTCTAATTAGGGGCCATGACTCCTGATGAAGATAAAGTTCAGAGGGAAGACTTGTTTTTGCCATCTGTCCATATTAGAATGGGAACATCTGATACTTATTTAGTTCTTTACAATTGTTTGTTCATGTTTGCCTTTTTAACATTTCTCTTAATTCTATGCTTGCACTTCAAAGTTTCTATGCAGCTCTGGTCTTTTTTAATCAGAAATGCTTCAAAGTCCTCTATTTTATTAGGGTCCATTTAGACCCCCCCACCCCATGATTATATTTAGTTTTGCTGAATATAACATTGATGAAATCTTCTAATTGTCTGTAAAGAACAACAGCTAACTTAGGAGGTGTTGAGATAGAACTGAATTTGAATGCAAAAGGTATCTTTTTTTGCTTTGCCGTCTTTCCCTCTTTTCCTTCCAGGCAGCAAATGAAGCCAGAACTGACATGTGTGTTTCATAAGGGAAAGCATGGATAACTTATCTCCCACCCGGCCACCAAGTGTCCATAAACATATGAAGCTTCTGTTTCAAGTTCTTCCCTCATCTTATGTATCTGAGTCTTTCAGAAATAAAATTGAACACATTGTAACCTTGTAAACTTAACTTTTTTTAAAAAAAATTATTTTTAACATTAATTAAATTTTGTTTTCCAAATTCTCTCCTACCCTTCTGCCATTCCCCCCCCCACCTTGAGAAGGAAAGCAATATTTCAATTATATGTGTGAAGTCATGCAAAACATGTTTACATATTAGTCATATTGCAAAAACAATGATACAACCCCCACAACTAACTCAACAATATAAGACAAGAAGCATAAAGTAAAAAAAAGTATACTTCAATCAGTACTCATTACTGATCCTTTGGAATCGTTTTGGAATGTTGTATTGATCAGAATAGCTTTCATTCACAGTTGATTATTGTACAGTGTTTGGGATGAAAAATAACTCTCATGCTTAATTTAATGAAAAAATAAACACAGAGATCTCTTAGGATAAGAACAGGAGTTTATTCTCTTCCCCTGAGAGGAGAGGGTGGTCTTTCCCATGACTCATGAGAAGAGGTGTGTTACAAAAGGCAGTGCAAGAATGTATACCCTAATGTAGTCAAACCCCCTTCCCGACTGTCTCCTCTCTTATTGGTTGAAAGGCAGACTTCACCAAATTCTTCCCTAAATGGGACAACAAGAAAAGGAGGGGAGGATCCCAAAGCAAGGGAGAAAGAGTGAGCCTGGGTTATCCTTGACTCCCCCTGGCCAGGAGGAGGGGCCCACGGGGGTGGGAAAAGCAGACAAAGAGAAATAAAAGTGACTGACAGCAGCAATGGAGGAAAAAGGGAAGTTAATCCCAAACTGAGAAGTTTTCACTCATCCCATATATACAATATTATTGTTACTGTGTACAATGTTCTCCTGGTTCTGCTCACTCCACTTTGTATCAGTTCAAATAAGTCTTCTCAGGTTTTTCTGAAGTTATCCTCCATCATAATCATATATCACAACTTGTTCAGCCATTCCCTAATTGATGGCTGTCTCCTCAATTCATCATCACAAAAAGAGCTGCTTTAAGTATTTTTGTTCATAGGTTCTTTTCCCTTTTCTTTGCTCTCTTTGGGATACAGACCTAATAATGGTGTTGCTGGGTCAAAGGGTATGCATAGTTTTATAATTCTTTGAGCATAGTTTCAAATTGCTCTCCTGAATGGTTGGACCAGTTTCCTCAGGAACTTTAAGGGTCAGAAAAGTAATGAGGGGTCCCATCAGCAAATAAGAGGTGTTAGCAGAGTGCACCAGAGGTAGTAACCAACAACAGGGGAAGTGCTTATAGACAACGTGGGAAGACAGTCACCCCAAGAATGGCAATGGCTTCAGGAGTTGTGACTCCTTATGATGGACTTTAGAAAGGCATTGACATTTAGAGCTCAAAAGAACAACTTCATGAGTTCTCCAGAAAGGGAGAAAAAGACCTCCAGTCACCAGGAGCCAGAAGGCAGCCCCTTGGCCACTTGGATGCTTCACTGTACTTTAAATATGAGCTCTCCTCACATGTGCAAGGGGAAAATGAGCCTGCTGGCTGTGTGTGTGTGTGTGTGTGTGTGCGTGCGTGAGTGTGTTGTAACTACCATTCTTGTTATATCTTCTCAGTTAATATATAAAAGTTGTAAAAGATGGAATAATCCACCTGGTTCGGGTGACTAATGGGGAAATATATCATATTTCATATGATATCAGCAGGGGGTCAGTTAAAAACCAAACTCTCAGGGTTCTCCACAGAAGCCTTATCAGAGTGCTAGTCAGTCACTCTCTGGGCACCCAGTCTATGTCTGTACCAGCTAGAGTTGGAAGAGTGAGCACAGAAGGGGCGCTACCTAAGTGTCAGGACCTCGTTTTACAGATGGGGAAACTGAGGTTCAGAGAAGCAGACTAATTTGAGGTCACAGGGCAAGGGATCAGATCTCTGAGCCCACAAGAGACACCCAGTACTTAACTCAGCTACTACTAGAATTGTTGTACAGCAATGACCAATGGCACTCTGTCTTACATATGATAATACAGATGGGAAACAAAGCAGATAAGAGACTAGGGTCCCAGGAAAGGGCAGTCAGGGCCAGATCACAGGCTTACAGGATCTGGAGCATTAGTGTTGGAAGGGGCTGAGGGGCCATCTTGTTCACCCCACCCCCTTCAATTTACACAGGAGGCACCCCCAGAAAAGTCAAGTGGCTTGTTCATGGTCACAGAGATAGTAAGGACTGAGGTCCTCTAACTCAAAATCCCATGTTCTTTCTACTCTGACACTGAAAACAGGTAAGATGCAGGGTATATATCCCTAGCTTGGAAACAGAAGGCATTTAGAATGTTCACTCATTAAGTCATAAAATCATGGAATCTTACTGTTAGAAGGGAAGGCAGCTGTCTTCTTGTTCAACTTATAGCTGAGACATAATATCCACTCAACGAGCATTCCAGTGATGGGTCACTCACTGCCCCATATTCAACCCTCTATATTTGAGCACTTACTTTGACTTACCATTCATTCGGGGCAGCTAAATGTTGCAGTGGATAGAGCGTCAAGCCTTGAGTCAGGAAGACTCATACTCCTAAATTCAAATCTGGCCTCAGGCATTTACTAGGTGTGTGACTCTGGACAAGTCACTTCACCCTATTTGCCTTAGTTTCCTTATCTGTAAAATGAACTGGAGAAAGAAATGGCAAAAACCCCTCCAGTATCTTTGCCAAGAAAACCCAAAATGGGGTCATAGAGTCAGACAGGACTGAACAACACCTTCCTTCCTTCCTTCCTTCCTTCCTTCCTTCCATGGCTGTGTCCATTATAAAAGTAATGTAATAATCTGAATACCAGCAATATTAATAATTTCAAGTAACATATAAACATAAAACATACAACACATGGGATATAATACATATTGTCTAGATTTTAATACATTTTTTATACATTAATAAGAATCACCTATGGTGGTCTAGTGTTTTAAAGTCTGCACAGCACTTGACATACATTATCTACTTTACTACAACTCTAGGAGGTTGTGTTAGAATGACTATTATTCCTTTTACAGAAAAGGAAGTTGAAGATAGAAGGGAAGAAATGACAACATGGGGTCACAGAGCTAGTCAGTTTCCAGGGCAGGATTTGAACCCAGATTGGCCAGACCCTATATGCATGTTCTACCCATTAAAAAACAAAATACTTCCCAGCATCTTGAATGGATTTAGAAATGCTCTCCTCACTCTTCTGGGTTCTGCCTAAAAAAGAAAAACACTCAGCTGGACAGTTGCTTATGATTCCGGGGAAAATTCCTAAGATTCCAGGGAAAAAGTTAAAAATCAAGTGACCTGAAAAAAAGAGTCCTTTATATCCTACTCCCAGAGAAAGCATTAATGGTATGTCTAAGGACTCTGCTATATGGTGATGGAGGGGAAAGAATTTATTTGACTTGGCAACTACAGACATGGGTGAGAGAACCAGCTCCTTTACTAGCTGTGTGACCTTGAAACCTCCCCCCCTCCCAAACAAACAAACTTTCTGAGCTGAATAGAGAGCTTAGGGGTCACACAATTTAGTTGCTAATGAGTGGAGCTGTCCAAAAGTGCAACACACTGCCACGGGAAATCGTGGGTTCTTTATTATTAGAAATCTTCAAGCAAAGACCAAATGGCTCACTGTTGAGGATATCATAAAAGAGATCCTAACTCAGTTATAGGGGATTAAGATGGCCTCAGGGGTCCCTTCTAGCCTGGAATGTCCAATTCATACCTGAATAAGAATCTTTTCCACAACATCCCCAACAAGTGGTCATCTAGCCTTCCTCTGAGGACCCTCACTGCTAAGATACTAACCCCCCCACCCTATTCCACTTTGTAACAGCTCTCATTATTAAAATGTTTTTTCCTGACACTATACCCCAAATGACTTTTCTACCTTTCCATCATTATACTGGGTTTTTCACTCTGAGGCCAAGAAGAATGAATTAAATCTGCTTTCCCATGACAATTCTTCAAACGCCCAAGGATCTATTTTACATTCTGATGCTTAGTGAGGTGACTGCCTCAAATAGCTTTTCTTTTTTAAAAATCACTCATCAGCCAATAGGAATAGTTGTGTCTTCCCTTAGTCTATGTGTAGGTCTTTAATGTATTGTTATTGCAACTTTCACCAAAATTTCAAAAACTGTCTTATAGTAACAGAAAAAAGGTACGATTGCTTTACCCCTGTGTTTGTTGGGAAGGCTTCTATTATGTGCTCCCTGCAGATACTACGAACTTTTTATGATGTTATATGATATTATTAAAAGGTCCTGTGTCTATATTTCATAGCATGTGTAGCACTCAAAGGCTTTTTTAATTTTTTGATATAACGATACAGTTTTGCATATTTTTGTTTTTTTAAATATATACTGTTTTCCTAATGTTGAACCATACTTGCATCCCTGGTACAAACATTCTTAATGAAGGAAAACCTGCTTCCTATCAGTATAAACATTATGAGCTCTGGGACTATCACATGAGAGGCAGGTGATGGCTTAAATTCTCTCCTAGTTAGACCACATCTGCAAGACTGTAGTCAGTTCTGCACTGTAGTTTAGGACTTTATTAAGATGGAAAGATCCCAGAGGTACTGAGGTATCTTGAGTCCATGCCATACAAAGGTCATTTGAAAAAACTGTGGGGAGATGGGAAACAAGGTAACTGAAGTTTTTGAAGGGATGGAACATGGAAGAAAAATGTTCTGTTTGTCTCCAGAGAGAACTAGGAACAATGCTTGAAGTTGCAGAGATACATTTAGGCTCGATGTCAACACAAACAGCTAATGAGCAGAATTGTCAATGGAATGCACCACCAAAGGTAGTGGGTTCCCCATCATCAGATGTTTTCAAGCAAACACTGGATGATCCCTAATTGAGGTTATTGTAGAAGGAATCCTCACTATGGCACCTGAGACTGAGATAGCCATTGGGGTCCCTTCCAGCTTGTAATGTCTATTCCAGATTCCACGTCATTCTATGTCTAGTGAGGAAGCTAGATGGTTGGAGGGAATAAAGTGCGAGGCTTGGATCTGAAAGCTTGGAGTTCAAATCCTGCCTCAGATACATCCTAGTTAGTTGTGTCCTTAAAGGTCAATTTCCTCATCTTTAAAACACATCATAATAACACCTACCTCTTAGGATGGTCCTGAGGCTCAAATAACAAATAAAGAAGGCTTTGTAAGCCTTCAAGTGCTACATAAATGTTAGGTGATGCTATTGACTTAGTATCCTGGTACTTAATAATGTTAATTGACTTTTTGCCTCAGATACTTGGGGCCAGGGTGGGGTCACAAGGGAGGGGGTCTGGCTGCTTTGGAACTACTTTAGTTTTTTACCCTAAGATCACAGCTGGACCTGGTCCAGTTATGGGATGGAATTAGGGAAAGCTTAATACTTCTTGAGTATGGGAGACAGTCTGCCTGGTGGAACTAGTCCAGACGAGTCAGAGTGACCCAATGAAATGGGCTCTCCTGTCCTGCCCCCAATCAAAACCAGAATCTCCTCTAGAGTAGCCCAGCCTTAGCATGAAGAGCCCCTCTAGGGAAGGGCACCAGCCAGCACTCTTGTTTTTCTTCAACTCAAAACTGAAATCTGCTTTTCCTCAATTCCTTCCTAGTTCTGCCTTCAGGACTCAAGCTGAACAGGCTTAATCCCTTGGCCAAATGACAGCCTTCAGATGCTGGCCTGTACCTCTTAGGTCCCTTTGAAATTTTCTCTTTAATAGATGAACCACCACCATGTCTTCCAACTGTTGTCACATGGCAAGATCTGCAGATCAATGAGCATTTACGAAGTGCCTACTGTGAGCCAGGACCTGGGTCAAGCATACTCACTAGGTGTCTGGCCCTAGGATAAGTGGTACAGAGAACACAAACAGCCCCTCAGGGAGTTTAGTCTGAGGAGAGCCCGAGCAAAGGAAGGGCAGGGAATACAAGGATAAAGGAAACCGTGCAGGTCCACAGGAAGTTTACACTCTATTTGAGCAAGACTAATACATAACTTAAAGCCCTAAGTAAATGTTTATTATTGTTGTTGTTGAAGTATGCGTAAGATAAACTAGGTGGTTATTTAGAAGTGGCCCGCAGTAGCAGGGAGCTCTTCGGGTAGAAGGTGCCATACGAGAAGGAGGGGGGATTTCAGAGGTGGGGAGGACCAGCCTGGTCTTGTCTCTGGGGCAGTTTCCTCATTTCTGAAAGTACGGGCTCCACGATCAGGTCCTGGCACATAACGGGCTAAATGCTGGCTGAATGAATGAATTAAATGAAGCCAGCTCCAGCTCTGCATCCTCAGCACCTAGGAGAGGGATAGACTTGGACCAAACCGGTGTTTTCATCCGGATGTCTGCGCAGGTCTGCAAGAGCTGTCTAGACTGCCACTGATCTGCCCAGGTCACCCAGCCAGTGGGGTCAGAGCCCAGTTTTCCTTGGCTTGAAGGCTGTCTTACTACCCACCACTCCCAGCTGCCTAGCAGCGAGCTCACACAATGGGTGCTTAAGGAGGTCTCTCCCTCGGCTCGATCTAAGGTCCCTTCCAGCTGGAAATTTAGGTCGAGCGCGTTCTTAGAACTGCTCCTTGGGGATCTCCAAAGGCGGACAGAGCCAGAGAGCCCCTGCGGGGAGGAAGGGGCCCCAGCCCCAGGGGACTGGCGGGCTGGCGGGTGTGTGAGGGGCCCGCTCGCCCAGAGGCTCTCGGCTCCCGCTTTGTTCCAGGGCCCCACCCTCCCCAGCCAGGGCGGCCTACCCACGCTGAGGCCACCCACCCGGGGAGCCCGTGGGATAGGAAGGAAGGGCTGGAGCCTCTGCACGGTGCGTGCAAACTGCGGGCGCAGGCCAATCGCTGTTGTGAGCGAGGATCCAGGGAACATGTGGCTTTTCAACGTTATAGTAAATTCAGCATTTGGGATCTGAAGCAAAGTTGGAAGCTGGCTCGGTTCATTTGCATGCTAATACCCAGAATGCCTTTCCAGCACCCCGCTTTTCTAATGGAAGTGTTTAGTTCGGAACCGTGCAAAACTTTTGCAGCCGCGCGCATTTCGGGTCCCGGGGGCCTCCCCAACTGCAGAGCCGCCGGCCCCGGGCCCCAAGGGCAGGGTGGCGGCC
>JAQQSW010003667.1:0-14639 GCA_028646575.1 Pseudocheirus occidentalis | reverse complement strand
CTTATAGTTGGAGCAAATTCTTCCCATGGACTACGTGTATTTTTGTGACAGCTCACATTATATTTGGGAGAAGTGAGAAGTTAAGTACTGGTTTTTTCTATAGCAGATAAGTTTATATTAGTCTTTGCTAAAAGCTAATTAGTCAGCTGGCTGATTGTCGAAGAGAAGAACACCAGAGGAACTCATGAGCTGCAGCAGAATGAATAATTATCCACAGAGCTACCCCTGGAACCTGGGATAGCAGTCACTCTTTTGAGGATCCCACCCATAAGTGCAAGCTGGGGAAGTACCCCAGGAGAGATGCTATAGGCTGAAGAGAAAAAAAAAAAAAGCAAAATCTGATAGCACATCTGGCAATTTTGTCGATGACTTAAAGAAAACTGTGACATCTGCTCTATTCCCTCACTTACCAATCCTTGCTTGATAGAGAATGTGGCAACATTCCAGAGAGTAATTGCGGGTTTTCTACATTTAGGACAGGCTAGACATACAATGCAATAGAAAAGTGATGCTCGCGAAGAAGAATAGTTGTTATAGGAGAAAGTTTTAAAAAAGGGGGTAGTTGCATAAATATGGTAACCTCACAGTTTAATGAACATGGATGGTAAGGGTGCCATTCTTCTCTTTGATAGGGATTTGAGAGTAGAGGGGATTTCAGAAGTAACATAAAAGGTCAGAAGGATATAATTGAATGAAAATAGATGCTTTGTCTCTCCTTTTTATTTTAAGGGGCTCCTGCTTCTGTTTTATTTATTTTGCTTCTATGGCTTGCTAGTGTTGTTAAAGGCCCATTGGTCAGGACTATAGTCATTGTGTGTGGGGGACAGGGGAGGGGTCCTGAATTCAATATTTAAGTCTCTGCCTTAGTTGCTGAGGTGGCTTTTGTTGCATTGTTGATATTTACTTTCTGTGGGCTGTATGTATACATATGTATGTACACATACAGACTATATATATACATATGTATATATATGCATGCATGTGTACATACATGTTATTGTCAGGTGATATTCAGAATATCAAGCTATATAAAATTTGATCACTGACCTCAAGAAATTTATTACCTAGTATAAGAGATAAAATGTGCATAAATAATTAAGACACGAGGTATTGTTTAGTGGTTACAACAGAGTACTATAAGATTGAAAAAGAAGCTGCAGGTGTGAAGGTCAAGGAAAGTTTCATGGAATTATGGAATCACAGAGCTTTAAAGGACATAAATGAATTGACCCTAGCTCTCAAGCTGAGGTCATCTACTTGCAAGTCTATCTTTAACCCAAACTCTGCTATCAATTTGGTGGATGTTGACGAGAAGAGATATGAAGGGAAGTTATTTCATGGAGAAAATGGCAGAAAGAGAATTATCAAAATTCAGGGCCACTTGGGAGAATGGTGAGTAGTCCAGATTTTCTGGGATATGTGGTATGAATAGCAGGAGGGTATAAAGTTGAAGGAATAGATTGAAAACTATGAAATATCAAGGTGAAGACGCTGAATTAATGTGTAGTGCAACTGGATAATCCCTTCTCAAAGAAACAACGTCAGTATTGTCTGGGGATTGTCAATCACCCCAATTTCTCCCAATCTGTCCTTTTTCTTTGGATAGCAAACATAAATGCTTTTAATTATGAGTTAGTACTATATCATAACCAAACTGGAAATATCTTACCAGTTATAGCAAAGGCTTAATACAGCTTTTTTGAAAAAAATTAAATTTATTTATTTTGAGTTTTCAACATTCAGTTCCACAATCCTTTGTTTCAAATTTTCCCTTCCTCCCTCTCCATGGCAGCGTGTAATCAAATATATGTTCTACAAACACCTTCACAGTGAACGTTAGTCATGTTGTAAAGAAGGATTGTAACCAGTGGGGCGAACAACGAGAAAGAAGGGACAAAACATAAACAAGAGAAAGCAAATAGTTTCTGTAGTTCTTTCTCTGGATCTAGATATCCCTTTCCAGTATGAATCTTTTGTAGTTATCTTCTAACCCTGTATTACTGAGAGGAGTTCAGTTCATCACACGTACAATGTATCTATAATTGTGTACAAAGTTCTGGTTCTGCTCTCCTCACTCAGCATCAGTTTATGTAAGTCTCTCCAAGTCATTATGAAGTCCATCTGCTCCTCATTTCTTATAGCACAAAAGTATTCCATTAGTGTCATATACCACACCTTGTTTAGCCATTCCCCAATTGATGAGTATCCCCTTGACCAACATGTCCTTTTTAAAAAATATTTTTTTAGGGGGCAGCTAGATGGCTCAGTGAATAGAGCACCAGCCCTGGAGTCAGGAGGACCTGAGTTCAAATCGGGTCTCAGACACCTAACATGTACCAGCTGTGTGACCTTGGGCAAGTCACTTAACCCCAGTTGCCCTGCCTTCCCACCTCCAAAAAGACTAAAAAAATTTTAAAATTTCATTAAATATTTTCTAATTTCGTGCAAAAAAGAATCATTTTAAAAAATTTTTGAGTTTCAAATTAATTCCTCCCTCCCACTTACTCTTCCTCCTTGAGAAGGCAAGGAATTTGATATTAATTATATATGTGAAGTCATGCAAAACCTATTTCCACATTTGCCATGTTGAAAAAGAAAACACATACCAGAAAGAAGATAAATAAATAAAGTTTTAAAAATATGCTTCTATGTGCATTGAACTCATCAGTTCTCTCTCTGGAGATAGATAGCCTTTTTCATCATGGATTCTTTGAATTTATCTTCAATCACTGTCTTAATCAAAGTAGTTAAGTCTGTCACAGTTGATTATTTTTATAATATAGCTATTACTGTGAATGATATATAACATGGTCCTGCTTACTTTACTTTGCATGAGCTCAGATAAGTCTTCCTAGATTTTTCTGAAAATGGATATTTCCCTCCTCTTCATCATTTCTTATATTACAATAGCATTTCATCATATTCATATGCCACAACTTGTTGTCATTCCCCAATTGATAGGTATCTCCTCAATTTCTAATTCTTTGCCACCCAAAAAAGAGCTGCTATAAATATTTTTATACATATAATTCCTTTTCACCTTTTTGTGATCTCTTTGGCTTATAGACCTAGTAGTGATATTTCTGGGTCACAGACTATGCACAGTATTAAAGCTCTTTGAGCATAGCTGCATACTGTTTTCCAGAATAGTTGGACTAGTTCATAACTCCACCTACAATGCATTAAGATCCCAATTTTTCCACATCTGCTATAACATTTGTCATTTTCCTTTTCTGTCATGTCAGTGAATCCGATGAGGTGGCATCTCAGAGTTTTATTAATTTGTAATTCTCTCATCAGTAGTGATTAAAATAATTTTTTCATATGACTATTGAAAGCTTTTATTTTTTCTTATGAAAACTGCCTATTTATATTCTTTGACCATTATCAACTCAGGAATGACTTGTATTTTTTTTCTTTTTTGGTTACAAATTTGGTTGAGTTGCCTATGTACTTGAGAAATGAAGCCTTTATCAGAGAAACCTGATATCAATTTTTCCTCGTTTTCCTGTTTTCTTTCTAATTTTGGTTGCATTCGTTTTGTTTGTGCATAAGCTTTTTAATTTCATGTAATCAAAATAATCTGTTATACTTTCTGTGATGATTTCTATCTCATGTTTAGTCATTAAAAACTTCCCTTATCCATATATCTGACTGACATTTTCCTATGCTCCCCTAATTTCTCTATGATAACATCTTTTATGTCTAAGTCATTTATCCATTTTGACCTTATCTTGGTGTGCTATAAGAGGTGTTGGTATATGCTTTGTTTCTGCCAAGCTGCTTTCCAGTCTTACCAGCAATGTTGTCAAAGGGTGAGTTTTTAATTGAAAAAGCTTGGATTTTTGAGTTTATCAAACACTAGATCACTATGGTCATTTAGTACTAACCCATTCCGGTGCTCCACCACTCTATTTCTTAGCCAGTACCAGATTGTTTCAATGATTACTTATTTGCAATATAATTTGAAATCTGAAGCTGCCTTCCTTCATATTTTTTCATTGATTCTCTTAGTATTCTTAAATTTTGTCCTTCCAGATGAACTTTGTTATTATTTTTTCTAGCTCTATAAAATATTTTTTGGTAGTATGATTGGTATGGCACTGAATAAGTAAACAAATTTAGGTAGAATTGTCATTTTTATTATATTAGCTCAGTCTATCCATGAGCAAATGATATTTCTCCAATTATTTGGATCTGACTTTATTTGTGTGAAAACTTGTAATTGTGATCATATAGTTCCTGGGTTTGTCTTGGCAGGTAGACTACCAAGTGTTTTATATTGTCTATAGTTATTTAAAATGGAATTTCTCTTTCTACTTCTTGCTGATGGACTTTGCTGATAATATATAGAAATGCTAATGATTTATGTGGATTTATTTTTAATCCCACAATTTTGCTAAAGCTGTTAATTTTTTTCAATTAGGCTTTTAGTTGATTCTCTAGGATTTTCCATATGTGCCATCATATCATCTGCAAAGAGTGATAGTTTTTGTTTCCTTATTGTCTATTATTATTCCTTCAATTACTTTTTCTTCTCTTATTGCTATAGTTAAAATTTCTAGTACAATGCTTCACCCCAACCTTACTGGGAAAGCTTCTAACTTATCTCCATTACAGATAATGCTTGCAGATGGTTTTACATAGATACTACCTTTAATAGAAGTGAGTGTTGTATTTATTTTTTAAAAAAATCTATTGATATAACCATAAGATTTTTTGTTTTTGTTACTGAAATGCTCAATTATGCTGGTAATTTTCCTCATACTGAACCAGTCCTGCATTCCTAGTATAAATTCCACTTGGTCATAGTACATGAGCTTTGTGATATATTGCTCTAATCTCTGCTAATACTTTATTTAAATTTTTGCATCAGTATTCATTAGGAACATTGGTCTGTAGTTTTTCTTTCTCTGTTTTTGCTCTTCTTAGTTTAGGTATTGAAACCATATTTGTGTCATAAAAAGAATTTTGCAGGACTCCACCTATTTTTCCAAATTATTTATATAGTATTGGAATTAATTGTTCTCTAAATATTTGAAAAAATTCACTTGTAAATCCATCTGCTCTTGGGGATTTTTTTCTTGTGGAACTCATTAATGGCTTATTTAATTTCTTCTTCTAAGGTTTATTTAAATATTCTATTTCTTCTAATATTAATCTGGGCAATTTATATTTTTGTAAATATCTGTAAATATTCATCCAATTCACTTAGATTGCTAGATTTATTGGCATATAATTGGGCAAAAATATATCCTAATAGTTGCTTTAATTTCATCTTCATTGGTGATGAATTTGCATTTTTAATAATGGCAATTAGGTTTTTCCCTCTTTTTAAAAAAATCAAATTAACCAATGGTTTATTTTATTTTTTCCCATAAAACCAACTCCTAGTTTTAATTATTAGTGCAATGGTTTTCCTACTTTCAATTTTATTAATCTCTCCTTTGATTTTTAAGATTTTCAATTTGGTATCTGATTGGATTTTTTGTTTGTTTTTTTCTAGTTTTTTTTTAGTTGTGTATCTAATTCATTGGTCTTCTCTTTCTCTATTTTACTGATGTAAGCATATAGAGATATAAATTTCCCTCTAAATGCTGCTTTGGTGGCTTCCCATAAATTTTGGTGTGTTGTCTCGTTGTCATTCTCTGTAATGAAACTATTAATTATTTCTATGATTTTCTTTTACCCACTCATTCTTCCCCATTAGATTACTTACCTTGGTATCTCTACTACATCCCAGACCATCACCTAGAGTCAGGAAGACATCTTCCTGAGTTCAAATCTGACTTCAGGCACTTACTAGCTGTGCCTGGACAAACCCCTTAAACATTTTTTCCTCAGTTTTCTCATCTGTAAAATGAACTGGAGGGGAAAAAATACGTTCCATCATTTTTGCCAAGAAAAGCCCAAATGGGGTCATAAACAGTCAGACGTGATTGAGAACAACTAAACAACAGCAACAACACTTACACTTTGGAACAATAGTTTTATAGCAAATACAACTATTTCCCCAAAGGGAGTAAGCAGTGTCTGTTCTAACAAAATGTTTTCTATGTGTTTCATGACTCTTTGGGAAATATGAAAAGAATAACTCGAATTACCTTGGCATGTGTCTTTGTATCATCTTCATTTGATACAAGCCTAATTACTTCAGAATAATTTTATTTAATTAGGAAAATGGAAATGGAACAAAATCTCTTACATCTTTTTCTTTTCGATTCATCTACAACCTTTAGATTTCTCTTCTCTTTCTTTCCCACATTTCATTAAGATGTATTCCATGAGATATACCTTACTTCCCCAACCACTAAACTATACTAGGCTAAAAGCTAAGACTCGCATTAGACATAAAACCAGAACTTCAATGATGAGCGATGAAACTTAAGCAATTGTGAATTTCAGAAAACTCTTTATGATCTGATTTAAATACTAATCAGTTGGTAGTCAGAGAACAGCAGAACTTGAAAAAAGTAAACAAACTCTTTGCTACACTGTGAAGTATCTGTAAAGAGATTCTATTTTAAGCCGCCTGTCTAAGCAGCCTTTTCAAAATTCCTTTAAGCAAGAAACTGACATTTCTTGCTAACTTCAGGTTTATAATTCCTGCCATAATATTTATAATTTAATTTGAACTCCACATTCACAAAGGAACCCAGGGCTTAATGTAAATGTATTTATAAAGCATATGGGATTCAAATGTAAACATTAAAAACAGTTTATAAAAATCCTCCCTCTCTTAATTAATGATGTATTATGAAAGAATACATCAATTTTCTTTCCCTGTCTCCATTCATAAGGAGTCAGCCAAACAGCTTCTCCTTATGTTACTATGCCACAACTTGAACTTATGTCTCTAGTGAACAATAAGAGATAATTTATCTCAAAATGTCTCTCATTCAGGTAGATCTTAGAGAAATGTAGTAATTACCTATCAGTTAGATGAAAAAATGCCAACTAATAAAATTCTTCTAACAAATATCATTTCCAATGAACTCCAGTGTCATTTGTCTTGAGGTTGACAGCTTATTGCTATTACCCAAACTGATTGTGAATGATTTTTGAAATTCTAAATAATGATCAAAAATTCAAAACAGTGATTTCGTATGGATTTGTTTAAGCAGTCATTTCTTTATATTTTCTCAATAGTAAAGAAAGTCAAGCAAGAGGTAGATAGAATAAACCATTCAGATAACCTTCTTTAAAAAGAGATCCTTAGAACCATGGAGTAGCTTTTACTAAGAAAATAGTGACAATCCAGGCCATATGACCAAGAGCCCCTTGGAGTAGCTGGTTGTATCTGTAACAGGACTTTGTTAAATAGATGTGGTGCAGCCTGAATCAAAGGTGTGTGCAAAGCAAGTATTCAGCATATACTTATTTGTTAATTCATTGATTAATAGAACTTCAAAGGTTATATACATACCGTACAGAGAACCCACAGAAATTCTCTATGCTAAATGCCAAGCTCTTGTCCAATATATACCACTGTGAGTTCTGTTCATATTTTGTCCTCCAATAAACTGACATTTTATTCCACTAAGAAGGCACCAATGCTGCTTTTATTTATAAAACATATTCCTAAAGAACTGAGGTAAGAGGAGCCTGGCAGCCAGACTGGAAGATTCCAGATTAGGACTATGGATATGATAAATACACTAAACTACCTCAAGACTATGTAACTTATCTACCTTTAGATGGTTTTTACCTTGAAATCCTATTCTATTGTAATTTTACACTTTGAATTGTTAACCAAGCAAACTAAGAAGTCAGTCTATCAATAATCTATCAATAAATATTTATTAAGCACCTACTTATGTGCCAGGTACTGTGCTGAGGGCAGTGAATATTAAAATGGCATAACAGAATTATAAGAAACACTTGGAAAGCTAATATGCAAGTTTTATTGGAACATTTGCAACAGGGAAGCTCATTATCTAGTTTACATTTCATCTCCACTCAGTAAAACTCTATTATATCTAGTGGGCTCTTTTCATTCAGGTAATTTCTCTCTCTGTCTCTTCTTTGTCTCTGTCTCTGTCTGTCTCTCTCTCTGTCTCTTTCTCTGTCTCACTCTCTCAGTCTCTCTCTGTCTCTGTCTCTGTGTCTCTGTCTCTCTCTCCTTTTCTGTCTCACTCTATCTGTCTCTCAGTCTCTGTCTCTGTCTGTCTGTCTCTCCTTCTCTCTCTCTCTGTCTCACTCTGTCTCTCTCTCAGTCTCTGTCTCTCTCTGTCTCTGTCTCTCTCTCCTTCTCTGTCTCACTCTCTCGGTCTCTCTCTCAGTCTCTGTCTCCGTCTGTCTGTCTGTCTGTCTCTCTGTGTCTCACTGTGTGTGTGTCTCATCTCTCTCTCTGTCTCTCTGTCTGTCTCCCTGTCTCTCTCTGTCTCTGTCTCTCTCTGTCTCTCTTTCTCTCTCTCCCTCATTGTCTCCTTCTGTCCTCTGTCTCTCTCTCTCTGTCTCTCTCTCCCTCTCTCTCTCCCTCTGTCTCTCTCTCTCTGTCTCTGTCTCTCTCTTTGTGTGTGTGTCTCTCTCTGTCTCATTGTCTCTCTCTGTCTCTCTCTGTCTCTGTCTCTATCTCTCTTTGTCTCACTGTCTCTGTCTGTCTATCTCAGTCTCTGTCTCTCGATCTAACACTGCCTCTTGCTATTTCTTCTGATTTGACCACTGCTGCTATAGTACTTGATACCACACTGCTCAGATGTTCAGGAGGGAGGCAAGATGTTAGTTGCCTTTGGAGAACTCATGAGGTCCTATAATATTGGAAAGAAAACAGAAGTAGGAGGTGGCCTCTGTTCCCATGTTACATATCTGCCTTGTAAGTTATGTACTCATAGGTCAGTGCAGACAGGGTAAGGACACCCTTGCCTCCACCCCATCCCCACTGACTTCTGAAGCTAAGAATCATCTTATACTTCAAGGTCAGAAGAAAGATGAGGCCCCTTTAGCGGATCTACAAAGTCCCAGATCAGTAGCCAATTAACATTGTCAACAGGAAGCAGTTAGAGGTTAGCTGCAAT
This sequence comes from Pseudocheirus occidentalis, assembly GCA_028646575.1. Lineage (NCBI taxonomy): Eukaryota > Metazoa > Chordata > Mammalia > Diprotodontia > Pseudocheiridae > Pseudocheirus > Pseudocheirus occidentalis. The sequence continues at coordinate 5,622 of JAQQSW010003667.1, read as the reverse complement.
TGCTCTGATGGAGGAAGGACACTTCCATCATGCATATCAAAGGGAATGCTGCACAAACAAAAGTCACATCATGCAGAAAGTGACCTGAACCATCTTTCTGTCTCTAAGACTAGCCGCCTATCTACAATCACGTTCTTGCCCCTTAGCTATGTTCTTCGCACAATTAAACAGATCTGGTTTTGCTTGATTGAGAGCAATATTCCTCCCCTAAAGTCCCACTCTGACGTATCATTGCAGCAGAGAAATGATTTGAAGGTTGTACCAGCGGAATACTAAACCTTCTACAAACCTAGAATAGATTCAAATACCGACCCAATGTCAGATCATATATCTGTATCTAAAGCTCAACCTAGCTAAATCTGGTTCACTTTGTTTCTTGGGCAGCATTAATGGATCAAACTAACCTCTCTACTTTCTCCTGGTGATCTTATTAGTTCCTCTGGGCTCAGTTATCCGCATATTCAGTCGCAGGCCCTCTCAAGTAAAGTTCCCATGTTACTAATCACTTATTGGACATTTCAAACTCGGTATCGTAGGCATCTCATACTTAACATGTTTAAGACAGAACTCATGATCTTTTCCTCCAAACTGACCCTTTCCCCCAACTTCTCTGTTTCTAATCATCCTTCAGGTTCCCAGGTTTGCAGACACCATCATTTTTGCCTCTTCATTGCCTCTTCATCCTTTATACCCAATCAGTCAAGCTTCTAAAATTCTATCTTTAAAATATATTCCACATTCGTCCACCTCTCTCTACTCACGCCACTAATTCAGCTTAATTCAGACTTTTATTACCTCTAGCCCATACAATTGTAATAACCTACTAACTGATCTCCTTGCCTCTTCTCTTTCTTTATCAATCCATCCTCCACAGAGCTACCAGATTGACATTCTTAAAGTAAAGGTCTAATCATGTCATTCTCCTGTTTAATAAACTCCAATGTCTCCTTATTGCCCCTAAGAGAAAATACAAACTACCCTGTTTGACTTTTAAAGACCTTCTCAATCTGGTTGCAGCTTATATTTTCAGGTTCTTTCCATGTTATTTGCTTTCACATACTTATGTTATAGACAAACCTGTCTGCTTGCTGTTCCCTCTACTCAATATACCATTTCCCATCTCCATGCCTCTACCCTCCCCCAATCCAAAACTACTCCTTCTTTACGCCCACTTAATAGAATCCCTTTGTTGTTGTTCAGTCATTAAATCATGTCTGACTCTTTGGGACCCCATTTGGACTTTTCTTGGCAAAGATACTGGAGTGGTTTGCCATTTCCTTCTCCAGCTCATTTTACAGAAGAGGAAACTGAGACAAAAAGGGTTAAGTACCTTGCCAAAGGGCACACTGCTGGTAAAGGTCTGAGACCAGATTTGGACTCAGGAAGATGAGTCTTCCTGACTCCAAGCCTCACCATCTCTCCGTTGTGCCACATAGTTGACTTCTTAGAATTCCCAGTTACTTTCAAAGTTCAGTTTACAGTTGTCTCCTATAGGAAACTTATCTTGATTCCCACAGTTACCAGTGCCCTCCACCCCCAAATTATTTTGTATATATTTCTATAGTTAATTTTCTACATACATGATGGTTCCCATGCCCCCATTTGAATGTAAGCAATTTGAGAAGAGGAATTTTTTTCACTTTCATGCTTCTAGTTTAATAAATGCTTAATAAATTCTTATTGAATTGAATAATCTCTGGCCATGACAAGAATTTAGGCAGTATAGCTGTGGCTATGGGATGTAGAAAGGATGGAAAGTTATTATTGGGACTCGGGTTTAAGGAAATGGATTTAGAGAAGTGGAGGAAAACTGTTGCATTGTTTGAACTGAGCCCTTTTTGGCTGAGAGACTAGACTTGTTGCTTCGAGATTAGATTTGTTTAATGGGCAGCTAGGTAGTACAGTTGGTAAAGCACTGGCGCTGGAATCAGGAGGATCTGAGTTCAAATCTGGAATCAGACACTAACCAGCTGTGTAACCCTAGTCAAGTTACTTAACTCTGCCTCAGTTTCCTCATCTGTAAAATGTGCCAGAGAAGAAAATGGCTAACCATTCCATTATCTTTGCCAAGAAAACCCCAAATGAGGTCATGAAGAGTCAGACATGACTGAAAAATAATTAAACAAAAAGGATTTGTTTAATGCTTAACTCAGAACATCCAGGTCATACTGACCAGGAACCATCCAGGGGATTCAAAGATTGATACAAGGAATGTAAAGAGTTTAATCCTTTTATATATCTCAAGTAACCTGCCTTAATTCTCTGGAAACTGCCTACATATTGGCCAGTCAGTTGTTGTTTCTTTGAACTTTATATAATCTAAAACTTACAGAGACTCAGGGGGAGAAAGCTACCCCTTTTTGAGCTCTCCTCTCTGCTAGATGACTTTAACATCTCTCTAAAATGTTTTCAGTTCTAGGTTTTGTTCTCAACTGACTGGTAATTTTGGTGTCAGAAGTGGGATCTCTTAAGGTCGACCTAAGATACCCAAAGGCTCTCCAGGACCATGGATTCTAAATATGTTTCCATTATCTCAGGATTGAGAGGTGTGGGACCAACCAAGACCAAGATGGGATCAATCTGCACAGTAAGGTGAATAACCTTGGGGTTTGACTGGACTTAGTCAAGATAGGGCACTGAATGACACCTTAAGCAATGAAATTACTCAGGTGTGGATTAAAATTAGCCTAGGCATACTCTTCAGGAAATTAGTCCTTTTGGACTGATCACCCAAGGACTCTGTTGGCAGATCTGTCATTGGTTAAATTCAGTCAGTTCTTTTCTTTAGTAGATCTCTCTCTCTCTCTCTCTCTCTCTCTCTCTCTCTCTCTCTCTCTCCTTCTCTCCTTCTCTCCTTTTCTTTCTCTTCCTCTACTTCTCTCAATGCTCCCATGATAGGAATAAATTAGATACCTAGTTCGTAACTATATACTAGTGGCATATATATATGTAGCATATATACATGTACATATATATATATATATATGTAGCATATATATTTGCTAATGGCATAGCATATATCCTAGTGGCAACTGCCCTGATATCCTGGTGAATATGACACTGAAGTCCAGGACTCAAATGCAAGGACCACCAGTTGGACCAAGTAACTGGGCAAGTGGCAATCCTTTAACAGACATTCACGTTATGTCTTTTCTTGTTCTGATGTCATTTTAAGTGATTGGGTGACATTGACAAACCGGTAGCCTAACATAAGTCTTACATCCATTCTCTTAGGATAATAAGAGAATCTCAAATATGTACTGGCCAAACAAATTGTCAACCAGAGTTAGGCAGTCATGATCCAAACACTCATACCGCCAAAGTTATTCTATTCTCTTCTGACCCTGTCCTTCCTCAAAAGTGTTTGCTTCTGATTACCCCCTCTCCCAATCTGCCCTCCCTTCTATAATCCCTTCCTCTCTTATCCCCTTCCCCCATACTTTCCTGTGGGGTAAGACAGATTTCCATGTCCAATTGAGTGTATATGTTATTCCTTCCTTAACCCATTTTTATCCAACTCTACCTTCCCTATGAACTTTTCAGGAGAACATTTATCTTGTATCGTGTTTGGTGTTTTTCATAAATTCTACTACTTAAGAGATTTCTAAAGGGAAAGTCCTGCCAAATTGTAAATACTATTGGAAACAGAAGTGCAAAAAGGGAGCTAAGAATGGTGAGGAAGAACAACGAAGTTTCATACTTGTAATAGCTCACCCAGCTTTCTGTAATCTGATGCTAACCTCTTTCCCAGTAATCAGAGGCTTACTCCCACCAATCTTCTGATCACACTTTCAGGGAGAAAAAGTTTTAGGAAAAAACTCAACAACTGCAGTATATTTTATCTCTGTCACGTCAGCTCTAGCTGGGTTTGGGTTACAAAAATAAAGACTGACAAGCAAAAAAAGGAAATGTTTTTCCTGGTGTGTAGGAGTTTATGGCATCGTAAACTAATTAGAAGCTAAATTTTTAACTGGAATATAATATCTTCGTTGTAAATGTTCAGTTTTTGCCTTGAAGATTTATACTGCTACTATAAATGTTTAGAGCTGAAGTAACTGAAATCAGTGAGCTCTATAATTTGAGGTGCTGGCAGCTAATTAATAGCCCCTGAGAAAACTGAGATTTGGAATAACACTATTTATGATTATGAAACCAAATTTGATTGATTGAGTTTGTCCTAAAACTAAGTTATAATGTAGTCTCATTTAAAGTGACCAATTGTGAAGTTTCACCCTCTTCAGGTAGATCATACCTTAATATAAAATACACTTGATATTTGACATGAAGACAGCATACTCAGAAACTATGTGAATAAGAATTAAAAGTGTAACTGTTTCAAAAGTACTAAATACTGGTTTTTAAATGCAATTAGTACAGAATACCAATGATGAATGTAGAGGTTTTTTTATGTTTTGTTGCTCATTCAATCAGTAATATCTGACTCTTCATGACCTCATGGAACATAGGATGTCAGGCCCTTCTGTCTTTCACTATCTCCTGAAGTCTGTTCAAGCTCATGTTCACTGCTTCCATGACACAATCTCTCCATCTCAGCCTCTACCATTCCCTTCTCCTTTTGCCTTCAATCTTTGCCAACATCAGTTCTTTCTAATGAGTCCTGTTTTCCTGGAGTTCCCTTGCTTTCTCCATAATCTAGGAAATGTTGGCAATTTGGTTTCTAGTTGCTCTGCCTCCTTGAAAACCAAGCTGCTCTTCTGCTAATTTTTAGTTCACATATTGCTGAAGCCTAGCATACAGAAACTTAAGTGTAACCCTGCTGGTGTGTGAAATGAGTTTGGTAATGTGAACATTCCTTAGCATTGTCCTTTTAAAAAGAAATTATTTGTTTTTAATTTTCTACATTAACTTCCACAAGATATTGAGTTTCAGATTTTCTCCTTGTCTCTCCCCTCCTCCCACCCCACGATGGCATGCATTCTGATTACCCCTTCCCCCAATCTACCCTCCCCTCTTTCACCCTCCCCCTTCTTTTATCTCCTTATCCTGTAGGGCAAGATAGATTTCTTGACCCCATTGCCTGTATATCTTATTTTGAGGTTGCATGTAAAAACAATTTTTGACATTCATTTTTAAAACTTTGAGTTCCACATTCCCTCTTTTCTTCCCTCCCCACCTACCCTCATTGAGAAGGCAAATAATTTGACATAGGTTAAACATGTGTAGTCATGCAAAACATTTCCATAATGGTCATGTTGTGAAAAACTAACCATATTTTCCTCTATTCTATCCAACCCCTCCACTTATTCTATTTCTTTTGACCCTGCCCTTCCTCAAAAGCGTTTGCTTCTGATTACCCCCTCTCCCAATCTGCCCTCCCTTCTATAATCCCCTAGTCTCTTATCCCCTTCCCCCTTACTTTCCTGTGGAGTAAGAAAGATTTCCATGCCCAATTGAGTGTATATGTTATTCTCTCCTTAAGCCAAATCTAATTAGTGTAAGGTTCACTCATTCTTTCTTTTTTTTTTTTTAAATTTAGTTTTTATTTATTTTCTTGTTTACATTATTCATTTTCATTACATTTTTTGAATTACACATTTTCTTCCTGTCTTGCTCCTGCCCCAACCCCATAACAGCAATCCCACTGTAAAGCCCCTCCCCTGC
>JAQQSW010003666.1:0-14639 GCA_028646575.1 Pseudocheirus occidentalis | reverse complement strand
CAGGAGAATTTCAGAGACAAGACAGACCTTGGGTTTGGTTCCTGAGTGGCTGACTGCAGATATGAACAGGATGGGACTTTGTTGTTGGTGGCTTGGCTGATCCTTGAGTTCCAGGCAAGAGAAGTCCTGAAGGGCTTGAGGTGTGCTGAACCTTGTGAACTTCAGTGTGTGCCAGGGATTGCCCTGAGGACTGGACAAGGACCTGGGAACTGTTCATCTCTGAGGACTGCACAAGAGCCTGGTGGCTTTCAGCTCCTGAATCTAGGTGATTGTCTGGCAGATTCAGGAGGGAGCTGGGACCAGGGAAGAGGATCCAGGGAATCAGTTTACTTCCCACATCCCATCCAACATTTGTCATTTTCCTTTCTGTCCTATTAGCCAATCTAATAGGTATGAAGTAGTACCTCAGAATTGTTTTAATTAGCATTTCTCCAATCAATAGTGAATTAGAGCATTTTTTTCATATGGCTCTCTCTTTATATGTATGTATATACATATATGTATAATCTTTATATTTATATATATATTTATATATATTCATATATACATATATAATCTTTATATTTATATAAATAAATATATATATATATATATATATATATCTTTGATTACTTCATCTGAAAACTGTTCATATCTTTTTATCATTTATCAATTGGGGATATCTCTTATTTTTATAAATGTGACTCAGTTCTTTTTATATTTGAGAAATGAGACCTGTATCAAAGAATGCGCCCTCTACTGGAGGGGTCAAGAATCCTCATCGCTGCAGGCCGGGTACTGTGGCTCTCCCCGAAATTAGACGTTAACAGAAGTCCACCCAAGTTCTGATTCGTAAACTTCCCTTCCAGCTTCTGGTGCATGAAATTGCTCAGGACTTCAAAACAGATCTGCGCTTCCAGAGTGCAGCAATTGGTGCTTTGCAGGAGGCAAGTGAAGCCTATCTGGTTGGCCTGTTTGAGGACATCAACCTATGTGCTATCCCCGCCAAACGTGTCACAATCACGCCAAAAGATGTCCAGCTAGCACGCCGCATATGTGGAGAACGTGCTTAACCTCCACTATGATGGGAAACATTCTTCATTCTCAAAACAGAAAAAAAATCTCTTCTTCCTGTTATTGGTAGTTCTGAACGTTATTTTTTTTCCCCCATGGGGTCAAAAGGTACCTAAGTATATGATTGCAAATGGAAAAATAGGGGACAGAAAACTGGCAAGTTTTTTTTTCCATTTACATTTGTGTGTGAGTTTTGAATATAAATGCAAGGACATAAAGCATTGATGTGGTAAAAAAAAAAATGTTTCCCTGAACACGTTTCAACCATTCAACTTCATAACAATGATAAATTAACTTGTTAAATTTTGGGGGGACAATGCCAGCATTTGGATTTTTTTTAAAAAGTAAATTTCTTATTGACAGCAATTAAACGGTGTTTGCAGCATTTTTATCATATGGTAGATTCCATCTATTCACTATACTTTTCTAACTGAGTTGTCCTACATGCAAGTACATGTTTTTAATGTTGTCTGTCTTCTGTGCTGTTCCTGTAAGTTTGCTATTAAAATACATAAAACTACAAATAAATGAATGAAAGAAAGAAAGAAAGAATGAATGAATGAATGAATGAATGAATGAATGAATGAATGAATAACCATGCTGTTACAAATCTGTTCAGGATTTGTTCAAAGGGCTATAAATAATTGCATATCCTTTGATCCAGTAACACCACTTTTGGGGTTGTATCCCAAAGAGATCATAGGCGTAGGAAAAGGATCCATACGTACAAAAATATTTATTGCAGCTTTCTTTGTGGTGGCAAAAACCTGGAAATTTAGGGGATGCCCATCAGTTGGGGAATGGTTGAACAAGTTATGATATATGAATGTAATGGAATACTATTGTGCTATAAGAAATGGGAAGGAGATGGAATTCATAATTACCTGGAGAGGCTTATACAAATTAATGCTAAGTGAGAAGAGCAGAACCAGGAAAAATTTCTAAACAGTCACAGACACATCATATGTGTGATGACCAAACTTCATGAACTAGACTCTTGTCAGCAACTCACAGCTACAAGACAAATCTACAAGTCTCAGGATGGAAGGAGATGTCTATTTCCAGAGAAAGATCTGTAAAGAACGGAGTTTAAATGGAGACTGAAGCAATACATGTTATCGTTCTTTTTCATGTTTGATTTTCTTTCTTTTTTCCCACCGTTCACTCCATTGGTCACAACCCTTCTATACAACCAGACTATTGTACAATGTGAAAGTATTTGCAGATTCTTTACTTTGACTGCATACCACCATGGGTGTGGGGGGGGAGGGGAGAAAATTTGAAACTCAAGGGACTGTGGAACTGAATCTTATAAACTAGAAGTAAATAAATAAGTCAATGAAAAAAAACAAAAAAATTAAAAATTAAAAAATAAATCTGTTCAAGAGTTATTCCATGCTACATAAAAATGTAACCTATAAAAAGAAATAACCTTAGGCTTAGATATTTCCTTTTCTGCACAGATTTTTATCATGAATACACAGAAAGGACACTAGAAAACAAATGTAAAATTGGCGGGTTAATAAGAATTGTGCAATCCATGCCTGACTATTCTTAGTAGAGGGAAATAACAGTAGATATCACCCCCAAATTAACCATACTCCAATGATATGTATTACTTTGGAATGCATTTTATGAAATTATTTTTTTAATACGGGCATTCATGTTCAGGGTGTTTAATTCCAATAAAATTAATACAGCAACAGCATGTAACTCTTCAAGAATTTGGGAAGTCTGGAAATCTTAAAGGAAGCTGAGAGATCTTTATTCTCTCTCATCTGGCTCCTTGACTTCATGTTGTTTCATGTTCCTTGTAAGAACTGCTATCTTACACATTTAAAGCAGAGCATCAACCTGAAGGAGAGCAGACTTTCTGCAGTGACATTATTGTTTCAGACCTTCCCTGGAGAAGGGAGGTGAGTGATAATATCAAAAGGTGTTTTAAGAAATACTTGCTGGGGTAATACAAAATTTTACAATATAAAATATTTGCCAAAAAAAGTAAAAAAAAAATACATGACTACTCAGAAGTTAGCACAAAGTTAAGGTTTCTGGTAGATGCCTGGTTCTAGTTTACAGGATCAAATTTGGATTACAAAATATCCTTGAAGCATTAGTTTATGAGAATGTTATTTTGAATAATATCTCAAATACCCTTGCATAACTCAAACACAAAATATTTTTGACTCATTTTTATGTTTTAAGTAACAGTTTGATTTCTCATTCTTTTCATGTCATTTAATTCAACAGATCAAGCTTCAAGCACTACAAATTGGTAGGGGAGCAAATGCAGTTTTTTCCTCTGTATGTTAAATACAGCCTCTGAATTTTTAACACTTGTGAAATGTTAATATTCTATAGAAAAAAACTAAGCTTGCCCTAAAGATAAGTTTCTATACATAGAAGAGACAGCATATATGATTAAGTCACATTCCCAAAGACTTAGATACTCATTTTGGACCTCATGGATTATTGTACATATGCTTATGTGAATAGTGCAGTGAAGTGTTACTCTTGGATAATATACTCAGCATCTTCCATTTAAAGCCTCTCTTATTTTTTTTTAGAGGGGGGAAGGCAAGGCAATTGGGTTAAATGACTTTCCCAAGATCACACAGTAAGTGTAATCGAATATCTGAGGTCAGATTTGAAAATACATAAGTTTCTTAGACTTAGAGCTAACAGAATAGTCAAGTATTTGCCTTCATAAAGAAACAGGAGCAATATATTTTCTACTCATTTGAGGTAATCAAGTATGCCAAGACAGTCCCTTAAGAAAACCCTGGTGCTCTCAGTGACCCATCATTAAACTCGAATAGTTCAATTCACAGTGTAAGTCATAGGTCCAACTCTGCAAGTGATTTGCATAGAGAATATAAATGTGTGCTCCCCTATCCATCTAATGTGTTGTCCTTGATGGTGACACCTCATATTCATTTATACCTATAGAGCATACAAAACATGTTGCTCACATTATGGAGACTGTACAAGTGGCCACCTCTCTGTGGACCTAAACCATGTTGCAAAGTAAAATGTCCAAGAAAGAAGAGCCAATGATAATGATAAACTAAGATTTCTAAGTTCTTTCATGGTCAGGTAGGGAGTGCTAGATCGAGTGACCAGTCTGGAGTCAGGAAGACCAGAGTTCACATCCAGCCTCAGACACATACAAGCTAGGTAATCCTGGCCAAGTCACTTAATGCTGTTTCCCTCAGTTTTTTTCATTGATACAATGAGTTGGAGAAGAAAAGAGCAAAGCACTCAAGAAATTTTCCCAAGAAAATCCTAACTGGGGTGAGGAAGAAGTGAACAAGACAGAAAACAATTAAACAATAAGATTTTTTAAAAAAGTTTTTTCTTCCAGTAAATTAAATCACTGAAAAACAAGACATACACACACACATACATACATACATGTTCATGTATGTATGTATGTATATGTATATATGTTAGAGAGAAATTGAACTAAAAGCAGTCTTTTAAAAAGGTTAACATGATTTATAAACTTTTAGCCAAGCTGATTAAAAAAAAGAGGGCAGAAAAATTAAATCTACACAATATCAAATGAACAAGGTGAAATCACAGCAAAACCAGAAGAAATAAAAATAATTAGCAGAAGTTACTATGAATGGAAAGCTAGATGGTGTAGTGGACAGAGGGCCCACCCAGGAGTCAGGAAGACTCATCCTCCTGAGTTCAAATCCGACACTTACTAGCTGTGTGACCCTGGGCAAGTCACTTGCAAACCCTGTTTGCTTCAGTTTTCTCATCTGTAAAGTAAGCTGAAGAAGGAAATGGTAATCTGCTCTGGTATCTTTGACAAGAAAACCCCAAATGGGTTCATGAAGAGTCAGATGTGACTGGAAGAAGAAAAATGGGGCGGGGGGAAGGGTGCAGCTAGATGGTTCAGTGAATAGAGTGCCAGAGCTGGAGTCAGGCTTCAAATCTCACCTCAGACACTTCCTGGCTGTGTGACCCTGGGAAAGTTACTTAACCACTGTTTGCCTTTATCCAATGGAGAAGAAAATGATGAACTACTCTTATCTTTGTCAAGAAAACCTCATGGATAGTATAGTCCACTGGGTCACGAAGAGTGACTGAAGGAGTGAACAAAAACACCATGCACATAAATGCAAACAAATCCGAGAACTCAAAAGAAATTGAGGAATATTTTCATAAACATAAAATACTCAAACTCACTGGAATTGCTTCGTAATCCGCAGCTCAGCCCCATTTTCATAAGACTCTACTCATTGTGATGTCCTAAGTCTGCCTGTGGGAGGGAGGGAGGGAGTGAGAGCATGAAGAGATTCTTGTTCCTCCAGTTCTCGCTTTGAGATAGGACATGAGGGTTCTATGTTCTGTTCAGGGATATGTCCCTGGTAGGAGGCAAAGTCTCTTGGAAGAAACTGATATATAGAGAATCTGGTGCCTGAGCAAAGTCCTTTTCCCAGCTTACTACAATAAAAACTTCAGGGGATTTCTTCCTGGGTGAGATCAGGAATTCTCAAACATACAAACACAAACACAAGCACACTCACACACACACACACACACACACACACACACACCTTTTCTATATCTGTATCCTACATCTATTCTAGAATGCCTCCAAAACAAAGTGTTCACCTCACATTCTGTGCCATGGGCTGTAAATACTACAATTAGAAGGGCCAGTTCATAATAAAACAGGAAGAGCATGACCTCATCTATGATAGGCCTCCACAACCGGTGGCTCACAGATTTTAGGTGATCCCCTAAAAATCCTCTACATTTTTGTAGGCTACCTGAAATCCTTTATTATGCTCTAGGTTGTGTAGGCCTGATCTAAGAGATGATCAGTAAAGTGTTCCAAAATATTTATCTATGATCAATACACCTTGTTGTTTGTCATAGAGTAAGATAATTTTGTAACAGCAATAGCTAACTTTTTCAGCACTGTGTCTTTGGTTGAATTGTGCTACTAGAATCTGTATAAAAACCAGTCCATCACCTTGAACAGAAGGACCCAAGTTGTATCAAGGCCAGAGAAAAATGCCAGGCCGCAATTTATTCTGGTCCAAGCTGTAAGGCTGCCGAAAGTGATAACCATACATCAGCCAGACACCCAACTGATCATTCTACCACTAACAGAAGCTGTTACCATATGTTCCAGTTTTCAGGAATTATACGAACCACAGTTGCAAGTGTCCTTGCAAATAAAGCACCTTTATTGACAAAGTAGCAACTAATCAGTAAGCACCTACTACATTCTTTGAGCTATATATGAGGAAATAGAGAAATAAAATTAAACAATTCCTGTCCTGAAGAAGCTTACATTCTTTTGGGAAAGATGCTATGTGCATAAATAAGCATATATATAAAAAATTCAAGGTATTTTGTGGGGGAGGAAGCACCAATAACTGGGAAAAGTAAGGAAAACCCCATGAAAAAGGTAGCACTTGAGCTAGTCTTTCAATTAAGCTAAGGATTCTAAGACATGAAGGTAAGGAAGAAATACAAATTGGAGCAAAGGTCCCATTGGTCTATTCTAGGTAACCCTGATAACCTTTTGCTGACTTAGTCAGACTGGACACTGAGTCCTAGATACTGGAATTCCAAGAATAACACTTTTGTTTTGGGGAAGTCTGGAGAGGACTCGAATACTAAAGAGTTTAAAAGAGAACCAAGGCAGAAATTCAATCAAAGAGAAACAAGAGGCATCTGGCTTTTTATACTAGGGCTGGAGTTAGAGGTTTAGTATAAAGGAAGAAGGCTCAAATCCAGGTTTAGTGGTATTTGGAATAAGAACAGGAACAGTAGCAAGGCTGGAGATGCTAAGCTGCCAATATTATGAAGCTATGCCAGGAAGAAGAGGCCTTTTTCACATTCCTGCTCTCCCTCTCCAGCTATCACTCTCTTCAGATGTCCCCACTCTGTGACTTTAGGCAGCCTCCAACTTTCTGCCGCTTTATCATCTAACGGCATTGAAGTGTGTATGTATTTGTGTGTGTGTGTATGTGTGTGTGTGTGTGAGAGAGAGACAGAGAGACAGAGACAGAGAGAAAGAGACACACACAGAGAGAAAGAGAGAGAGAGAGACTTTATACTAAAACTAGTTGACGAGTTGTAGTGTGTGAAAAAAGTTTGCAACTTATTGTACAAAGATCCAGAATACCTGAGCTTGAATCCTTATCCTGACACTCATCTGCTGGGTGATGTGCAATTTTACCCCTTTGGTTCTTAGCTTCCTTAGCTGGAATGGGAGGGTGATAGCTCTCCTACTTACTTAGCTACAAAAAGAATAACAGGGATAAATTCATTTTTAAAACAATGTTTTTTCCCAATAAAGGGTATCTTGGGGCAAGAACTTTAATACATATAGTGGTTTAATTACAGGAAACTGTTAGCCACTTAGAACAAGCTCCCCCACAGTAGCTGTGTACCTGCATGATGAGACTGATGGTGCACATCAGGGTTATGCTTTCTCTGACTAATCTGAAATGAGTGGCATTAATGTGAAGCAAAGTGCTAAATTTTGTCTAAATCACTGCTACCCTTCAGGGTTGAATATCCAAAGCCAATTATATGACTCAAAACTAAATCCAAGCCCTATAATATTAGTGATGGACGACATGTTTGGAAAGTTCTTGGTGTGGGTTTCCAATGAATAAATTAAATAACAGCTCTGACAGGCAGGTGTACTTATACACAAGTGGAAGAGCGAGGGCTTTGTTCTCTGTATGTTGACAGAAAAGGTCTTTAACCTTCCATGCCTAATGTGAAGGAACGGCAGCCATCAAAAAATGAAAGAATGCATTAGTGACTGGACATAAAAGGTTTTACTCCTTATTTACAGCATGTGTGGTTTGTTGTAGCTAATACTGGCCACATTAAGTTTTGAAAACTCATAGACCCCCAGACAAGGCTTGGAACTGCTTTCAAATTGAGACAGATCATTTGTGAAAATCTCAGAAAAAATGCGATGGGGCTGGGGGTGGAATGAAAACCTTTTATTCATACTTCTAAACCAAACTAGAATAAGGAGGAACCCAGTCTGGATTACAAAACTGCAGCAGTGAAAAGAAACAAGGGATGTGGCTGTTCATAGATTTCCCCTCTACCAAATGGTAGGCTTTCTCTGTCTTCAGACCCTTATGGAGCTGTATGAATTTCCATGTCCTCGAGGTAAAAGCTTAAGATTGATGTGGGTCAGTGTTTTGGTGACTCCTAAATCTCATTCTGTGAAATATGTGCATGGCTCCATCTCCAAAGCTATCAGAGTATCCATGAGGCATGAAACATTGTACTAGACACTGCTTCTGGAGTCCAGTATTGCCTCTGAAGATTATTACCTGTGTGACCACTCTCAGGTGCTTTATTTGTAAAATAAGGATGTCAAACTAAATGGCTTTGGAGGTGATTTCCAGGTCTAGATCTGTGATCCTAAGAGTCATATGAGAGATGGCATCACCATATGTTGTGTTTGTATATATTTTTGGGTTAGAGAGAGGAAAGGAGGACTTCAAGATGAAAGGGTAAAAAGAATGAGATGATGCCTACAAATCTGATCATATACAAATTCAATATTTTATCAATTGAATCTGAATTCAAATCCAGTCTCCAACATTTGATACTTAACTGTGTGACCTTGGGCAAATCACATAACCCCAACTGCCTTGCCTTCTCCCCTCTAAAATTCTATATTTTACCTCTTTCCATCAACAAGAAGAACAGAAGACTGTGCTCCTTCCCTGGATCCTCTTCTTATTCATTAGAGGATGGAAATAATTCAGATCCTTTATCTCTTTGTGTTTTGATTTCTCCATTTGTAACAATTTGTATGTATTAATTTATATGCCATTTTAATTATTATATTCATTATATATTTTTACACACATATGTACTTAAATGTATATATATATGTATATGTATATACGTATGTGTATGTGTTTGTGTGTATACATATATCTATCTATGAAAAACAAGGAATGCTTTGTGAATGGTATATGAATATATATTGTTATTTCATACTCCAGCTGGAGAAAATGAGTAAACCATTAGCCTTTTGGGGACTCAGTTTCTTTATTTGTAAACCACAAGCATTATATCAGATTATACCTTTTATTTTTAAACTCTGAAATGCTGTGATCCTTTGATCGGAAATATTTGTGAAACTAAGAAACTCAGAGTGGTGAAAGTGCTGGACATATATAAATTTAAAATGTTACATTCACCACTTCCAGGGTTATGTAGTTGAGTTATAAGGCAGGTAAAAGCCACTGATCTTTTAAAGGCCTACAATTGTTTTACCTAGGGAATCATCATTTACAATGTTCTGCCATTGAGCAGAAAAAGAGGGAAGGAGAAGAGCCAGCAAATCTTTGATTTCCTGCTCATCTATAAAGAAATAAGAGATTACACAAAAAGAGAAAGATTGTCAAAGACTTGTCTTTTTGAAAATGCTACCTGCTACTTATATTCCATTTGAACCACATCAAACTGGTCGTGTTTTTTCTTGCAAGGATCTAAACTTCCCCAAAATCATCCTCTTGGGATCTGAAAGCTAGACTCTCCACTAATAGATTATAAATACTGTCAGCTCTAAATTCCACTTATGATAAATGGTATCCTTTTCCAAGGAGGGAGTTTGATTTGAATCAAAGGGGTCTTGCTCCATTCATGACAGAAATTTGCCTCTTCACTCTTACTATCATCATTTGTTGAGGAACAGAGATATGAATAAAAGAATTCCTCCCTTATTCACAGTTGTTTCAACTCCACTTAACTTGGCTTTATAGGGTCTACTCTCTACCAATTATTAGTTTCCTGGTTAAGGAAATGTGGGAAAAGGAAGGTATTAGGCTCCCAGGATTTCTAACAGTTGGTAGGTAACTTTGTGACATCTATTGCTAGGAGTGGTCAATCTGGAAATCTCTTAATAGGATGTAATGAAAGATTTGAGGGGGAAAGAGTCATTGCTCAGTTAGAAACCAAAAAGTAACCTGGGAAAGCTTCAGGAAGGAAGCATGTCTTCGTGTTGGGGTCTTGAAGGATGGTAATATTTCAATCTACAGAAATTTGTGAGAAGTTCAATTAAGACACTGAGGATAGCATTCACGAAAACATAGAGAAAAGAGAGGACAGAATTAGTCTAGGGCACCATGGGATGTCCAATTTGACAGAAACATAAGACTTAATGAAGGAGAGTAGTGTCAGTTATACACTCTTTTACCTCAGATTTCCTTTTATTTTCCTAGCATGTTATATCCTTGAGTGAAATATAAGGTCCTTGAGTTCAGGGATTGTTTTTTGGGGGGATTATTTTGTGCATTGTAAGTGTCAAACATCAAGGCTTTACAAATAGGTCATGCTTAATAAATGGTTGTTGAATTGAACTGAAATGAAATAAGGCTACAAGGGAAGGTTGTTGACAGCCTTCAATACCAGGGTGATGAATGTGCTCTATTTGGGAGGAAAGAGAAAACAACTGATGATTTTATGATTAAGCCTATATATTAAGAAGATTATCTTCACAGTGTTGTCAAGGAGACTGGAGGAAGGAGAGAAGAAAGGCAGCAAGGCAATAGTCTAGACAAGAAATAACAAAGAAAATCCACATTGAAGATGTCTCTTTCAGCACAGTGTGCCTGACACATGACAGACACTTAATATTTATTTCCTTTATGCTTTCAAAAATATGAATAGGAATGAGATTTCATGTATTTCCTAGCAGGAAAAGGAGTATTAATTTAAATAGTTAAATCTACACTTTGTTAAAAAAAGGTATAATTAAAACTTCATATCATATGTCATCTTATTTTTATATTGTGCTAAGTGAAAAAGACACATCATATATTTTCTGTAGCCTAAATTTATTCACAGTGTCTGAAAATCCATAGAATCATATTTTATTTGAGTTAGTCTCCCCAAAGCAATGGATGTAGGGAGAAATCACACAGAATAAAATACAACACTATCAACTCCTCTCCTCAAATAACAACAGAGAGGAAAACAGAACTGAATGATTAATAAGAAATTTGTCCATTATCAGAAGGCTTTCCTGTCTTTCCTTCCAAATTCTTTAATTGGAAGAAACTTAAAATTTCACGTAGCTTAAAGAAGCAATTGTGTTAACTGATGTCAGTTCCAATTATATTTGTAGAATTCCTTTTCAAGAGCCTACATACAATATATTTGTTAAATTCTCTATGGAATATTACAAGAAGGCATAGAAAAGGATTGAGGAGGATGAAAAGATGTAAATAAGTTCTGTGATACATTGCCGAAATCTATCTTGTATCTATGGAATTTCATGGGGTGCTGGGGTGCTTGGGAGCTTGTGCACAGACCCAAATTTTAAGATCACAGTTTACCCTAGCTTCAAAACACTATCCCTGCAGCTGCCTCCACATGGCTGCTTCAGAGCTCCCAGCCTGCAGATTGAAGGGCAGGCAAGAGATCATCCAGAGGCATGATCTTAAGCTGCCTGGATCAGGGTCATGGACTTGGGTGGTGGTGCTGAGTTGTGTTACCATTGAGCCAAAGCTGGGGGGGGGGGTGCTGCGGAGACCATGGTCTCCTAATAGCTCTGGCAGCTGTGAAACCCCAATGATTTGGGACAGAGCTTTCCCCTCTGGAAGCAGAGTTCCACAGAGCTAAGAAGTCAAGTAATTTACTGGCAACATGAGCAGGCAAAGGAAGCAAAGAAAGCTCAGCTATCCAACTTCAGATTCCTGTTGGAGGGGGACAAAAAGGATCAAAGCATGAAATGGGAGGAAAACAACATAGTCAGAATATCCATACTAAAATCTTCCCCCAAAAATGTAGTCTGGTTACAAACCATAGAGCAGCTTAAGAAGGATTTTGAAAACCAAATAAGAGAAGTAGAAGAAAAATTGGTGAGAGAAATGGGAATGATGTGAAAAAATCATGAGAGGGGTGGAGCCAAGATGGTGGCTTAGAAGCAACAAGGCTCCCCAATTCCCACATAGCCACCTCAAATACCCATAAGATATGATTAACAACTTTTAGGGCTCCAAAACTCACACAAAAATACAGAAAAATGTGTCCTGCTAAAGGCAGCTCAACAGGAAGGACTCATCACAGCACACAGGGAGCCAAACCTAACTCAGCCTGAAAGTGTGCCTTGTCCCTAGGGTGGCCAGGAAGAGCCACAGCTGGAGCCTTCAAGAGAGTGGATTAGCAGCAGCTGTGGCAGTTTCCACAACTATCAAGCCATAAGAAACAAGGACAAAGTGAAAGGTCAATGGAACTCAGCTAAATTTGGGGGAGAAAAGCGTTCTGGCCAAAATGCCTCCGGGGCAAGGAAGTGGCAGAAGTAGTGGAGCTGCAGCCTCCTCCACATGGCTACTTCAGAAGCTCCTGGACTGCAGACTGCAGGGGTGCCAAAGCAATCATTTAGAGGCTAAGTGCTCTTGCATTGAGCAGCCCAGATCTGGATCGTGGTCTTGGGGGTGGTCCTGGGGTGTGTTTACAGTGAGCCAAAGCTGGTGGGGACTGAAAAACAAAACAAAACAAAAAACAGCAGCTTCCTAATAACTCAGGTAGCAGCAAAACCCCCAGCAATTTGGAACAGAGTGTTCCCTCCTGGAAGCAGAGTTCCATAGAGCTAAAACGTCAAGGATTCACTGGCAAAATGAGCAGTCAAAGGAAGCAAAGTAAGAACAGCAGCAAAACTTTAGATTCCTTCTTTGGTGACAAAAAGGATCAAAACATGGAACGGGAGGAAGACAACACAGTCAGAACTCCCACACCAAATGCTTCCAAGAAACATGTAGACTGCCTACAAGCCACAGAGCAGCTTAAGAAGGATTTTGAAAACCTAATGAGAGAAAGAGAGGAAAAATTGGGAAGAAAAATGAGAGTGATGCAAGAAAATCATGAAAAGAGAGGCAACAACTTGACTCAAGAAAATAACACCGCAAAAAACAGATTAACTCAAATGGCAAAAGAGGCCAAAAAAGCCAATGAGGAGAAGAATGCCTTAAAAAAATCAAATTTGCCAGATGGAAAAATAATCTCAAAAGCTTTCTGAAGAGAATAATTACTTCAGAATTAGAGTGGAGAAAATGGAAACAAATGACTTTATGAGAAATCAAGATACTATTGAATAGATCCAAACAAATGAAAAAGTAGAAGGCAATGTGAAATATCTCCGTGAAAAAAACTGAAATTCCATAATATATATAATATATTATTATTGTTGTTGTTGTTGTTGTTGTTTTCTACATCCAACTGGGAATTAAGATTTACAGGCACTGTGGTAGGGAGATCCATCCTGCCCTACATTAAAGTCAGAGGGGCAAATTGGAGGACATAGGAGATAGCAGATTGGGGAGGGGTTATACAGTGGGTTGACTTTTATGAGGTATTGTGTAGGGGATCCTACCCAATAGATCCAGGAGAGACAAAATTGTCAAGAAATTCTCAAGAAAAATTGCCTAAATATTTTAGAAACAAGGGGGCAAAATAGAACTTGAAAGAATTCACCAATCACCTCTTGAAACAGATCTCCAAAAGAAAACTCCTAGGAATGCTATACCTGGTTCTGGAATCCCCAGATCAAGGAGAAAATATTCCAAGTTGCCAGGAAGAAGAAACAATTTGAATACTGTGGAAACACAATCAGGATAACCCAGGATCTAGCGGCTTCTATATTAAGGGAACAAAGGTCCTGTAATAGTATATTCCAGAGATCAAGGGACCTAGGATTAAAACCAAGAATCAGAGCAGATCAGCTGCAGTGGAGGCACAGTTACCACATTTATCAGGACAGAAGGAAAAAAAAAGGCTAAGAGAAAGGTCAGTGGATTTTGCTAAATTTGGGACAGAAGAGCAGTCTGATCGAACTGCTCACAGGGCAAGAAAGCAGCGGGAGGCAGCTGTGGCAGCAGGAACTGCTGAAAGCAGCAGCGGCCTACACTGGGCTGCTTCAGAGACGCCAGCCTGAAGATAGCAGGGGAGCTGGGGCGATTGATCAGGGCCAAGGGCTCTTGCGTTGAGCGGCCTGGATCTGGATGTGGTCTTGAATGGTGGTCCTGGGGTGCACTTTCAGTGAGCCAAAGCGGGGGGGGGGAGCTGCAGCACCCCACTAATAGCTCCTGCAGCTCTAAAGGCCTCAATGATTTGGGACAGAGCTTTACTCCCCGCACCCCAGGAAGCAGAGTTCCACAGAGCTAAAAAAGAACAATGCAATTAATAGATTGGCCAACATGAGGAAAAGGAAGCAAAGTAAGGAAGCAATAAAACTCTAGAATCCTTTTTTGTGGACAAAAAGGATCAAAGCATGGAGCGGGAGGAAGACAACTCAGTCAGAACTCCCTCACCGAATGCTTCCAAGACACTGGAAGAATGTCTACTAGCTATACATCGACTGAAAAAGAACTTTGAAAACCAAATAAGAGAAGTGGAGGAAAAATTGGAGAGAGAAATGAGAATGATGCGAGAAAGTCATGAAAAGAGAGTCAACAACCTGACTGAAGAAAACAACACCTTAAAGAGCAAATTAACTCAGATGACAAAGGAGGCCCAGAAAGCCAATGAGGAGAAGAATGTCTTAAAAATTTGAATTTGCCAGAAAACCA
>JAQQSW010003665.1:0-14639 GCA_028646575.1 Pseudocheirus occidentalis | reverse complement strand
TTTTTTTTGGTTTTTTGGAAGGGGGAGGGTAGGGCTGTGGGGGTTAAGTGACTTGCCCAAGGTCACACAGCTAGTAAGTGTTAAGTGTCTGAGGCCAGATTTGAACTCAGATTCTCCTGAATCCAGGGCCCGTACTCTATTCACTGCACCACCTAGCTACCCCCAACTCCTCATATTAAAGATGAAGAAACAAACCCAGAGAGGTGCTGACTTGCTGAACGTTACCTAGGAAGTGTGGCAAAGCTAGGATTTGAAACCAAAATCTTCTGAACACAAATCAAGAAATCTCTAATTCTGCGCTCTCCACTTTTTCCCTCATATTGCCGTAGAAAAAGGGTCCAGTTTGGATATCCATTATCGGGATGTGTCCCTTAGCGCAATGTCTCCAACACAGTAAGTGCTCAATTAATGTTTGTTGACTATTAAAGCTCCTTAAAACTTTTGATTGGACTTTGTGGACACTCTGTTAATACTCGCTATTTCACCTGGTTATTACAGATGGAGGATGCTGCAGACAGAGAAGAGAACTATAGAAGACATATCTGAGCATGGGAAAGAATGGAGTAGGGCGAACAGCACTGGGAATAGAATGTGTGCTGAATGGAGTCGTGCTTTTAGCACAGGTGGAAGAATAAGGAAGGGGCTGTTACAGAAGTCATTTCTAGGAGAACAGACTGGAGAATGTAACGGAGGAGGAAACCTTACCCGTGCTCCGCCAAGACGAACTTCAGGAGTGTTGGAAGAGGGTGGTAATGAGAGCTGCAGCTCCTCTAATAAGACAGGGCTCGGAATGCTTGCTTAGGAAGGGCTTTGGCTGTTAAAGCACTTTATAAATGGTGGTCTGTTTGATCTCTGGTCAGCTTGATCAGGGGTTGAGATCTCCGGAGCTTGAGGCTGTGAGCAGGTTTGCTCAATAGAGATCTTTAATGTTCCCCCTCCCCCGACTCCCTACCCGATGGAACGAAGGGATTCAGATTTCCCAAGGCAGTAAAATCAAGAGAAAACCTGGCTGGCACCTCTCCTATTTGGAATATGGTGGCAGGTTAGGAGTCCTAAGAACCTCAGGCATCAAAACCCTGGAGGACCAGCTTCCCCCTGCCCTGCACCTCCCCCCTCCATGTGCTTTAGCATTCAATCAATTATCTCTCTTCAGTCCTCAGGGTGAGAGAGCTTTGGCTCTGGACTGGGTTGGAAATGGAAGAAGGAACCATATGTATTACAGGACTGTAGGTTTTTTTTTTTTAAAAGGGAAATTTTCCAAAGGAAAGGGGAGAGATTGAGGTTAGCTTTGCTTTGTTACTTTGGCGTGGGCATGCTATGCCTAGTGGATAACCCGTATTCTGAATGTATCAATAGAAATGTTAAATTAAGCTGAAAGAATAAATTTTTGAAGGACTCAGATTTATTATTAGACCAGATGCCA
Source organism: Pseudocheirus occidentalis (assembly GCA_028646575.1). Lineage (NCBI taxonomy): Eukaryota > Metazoa > Chordata > Mammalia > Diprotodontia > Pseudocheiridae > Pseudocheirus > Pseudocheirus occidentalis. The sequence goes on along the minus strand of JAQQSW010003665.1, from coordinate 13,216 downwards.
AAGATCATGGAGTGTAGCTAGTTGGTACAGTGGATAGTGTGCTGGACCTGGAATCAGGAAGACTCATCTTCCTGAGTTCAAATGTGATCTCAGACACTTCCTAGCTCTGTGACTCTGGGCAAGTCACTTAACCCTGTTTGCCTCAGTTACCCTCATCTGAAAATGAGCTAGAGAAGGAAATGGCAAACCACTCCAATATCTTTGCCAAGAAAACCCCAAATGGGGTCACAAAGAGTTGGACATGACTGAAAACTATTGAACCACAATAAAAGTTCATGAAATGCTAGAGCAAGAAGGAAACACAGATAACATTTAATCCAGTCCCCTCATTTTACAGAGGAGAAAGTGATTTGCCCAATGTCACATAGCTTATATGATGTGTAGGTTGATTTTCATTGTCATGTTGGAGCAGCTTTCCCACGATCCCAGGTGCTTTCAGAAGTACCACTGATTACACTGGACCCTTGGGAGAACCAACATAGAAACCACATTGGACTCTGCTGTTGCTCATACATAGCATTCTGTTTCCTGTCTTCAAGCTATTGTATATGTTTTGACTTCCTTATTCCTGGAGTACACGCCTTCCCTGTCTCCACCTCCTGGAACTCCTAGTTTCCTTCAAAACTCAGCTCAAGTATTACCTTGTACACAAGGTCTTCCTCCAGCTCCTAGCGCCTCCCTGATGCAATGACCTTTTTGTATTTACTTTATTTATTCTTAGATGTGTTCATCTTGTCTCCTCCAATAGAACACAAACTTCTTGCATGTAGGATTTATTTAGCTTTTGTCTTTATGTCCCTAGCACCTAATAACAATTCCCAGAATATATTTTTTTAGGTTGTACTAGTAATGTAATTATTCTAGGAAATTCCAGAAGAGCAAACTCAGTCAGTCAGTCAACTGCATTTATTAAGTGCTTACTGTGTGCCAAGGACTGGGATAGGTAAAGAGGTGAAACACATTCCCTGTTCTAAAAGAGCTTTCTGTATAAGGGAGGGAGGCAACAAATTCTATACAGGATAAATTGTAGAAGATCAAAGAGGGAAGGCACAAAGATTAAGGAGGACTGGGAAAGAGCTCCTGAAAAAGATTGGACTTTAGTTAGGAGTTGAAGGAAGCCAGGGAAGCCAGGAGGCAGAGATGAGGGGGGAGTCAGTCAATCAACATTTATTAAGTTCCTACTGTATGCCAAGCACTGTGCCAAGCTCTGGGGATACAAAGAAAGGAAAAGAACAGTTCTCGCTCTCAAATAGGGGTTACAACATGAAAACAACTAAGTATAAACAAGATAAATTCAGTAAAAATTGGAAATAATCCATAGCAGGAAGGCACTAAGTAGAGGAAACTGGGAAAGGATTCCTGTAGTGAGCAGGGTTTTAGCTGGCACTTGAAGGAGGCCAGGAAAGCCAGGAGGCAGAGATGAGGAGGGGGAGCATTCCAGGCATGGAGGGTAGCCCAGTGAAAGTGCCTGGAGTTGGAAGGAGGGTCTTATTAAAAAAACAGTTTGGAAGGCTACTATCAACAAATCTGAGTACTGATGTGTGTGGATGTGTACATGTGTGCATATGTATGTGTATGTGTACATGTGTGTATGTGCACTATATGAAGGCTGGAAAGGTAGTTGACAATGCTTGTGATTGATGACAGTTGTTGGGTCTCCTCTGTGCCATTCCCCTGCCATGAGAGCCCCTGGCAACCACCATTCCTGCCTCCATTCCAGCATTATTCTTTCTTCCTCCAGCAGGCTGCTGGATCAGCAATAGTCAGAATGTTGGCACACAATTTTGGGCAGGTTACTGATCCCTCTTTTCTACTTTTTTCCTATACTTTTATGGATCTCATGACACTATGGTGGAAATCTTTCCACCAGCACAGACTGCGACCCACTCATACCTTATTACTCTATAAGATTCTTGTCCATATCTTGCAAAATAAGCTTCTCCATGGAGAATCTATCCGTCACACCAAAGGCTTTTCTCCAGTTGTTTAATATTTCATGGCTACCAGTGTAGTGACTCTTGATTTCTGACCGGTCTACTCCTTTACTTATCCTCAGTGATGTCTTTTCTTCAGATAATGAGTCTGCTTTTATTTTTAGAATTCTATTTTATTTTTTCAATTGTCAAGCATTTTCCCCCTTTCTCTGCCTGCATCAGCTAGAAAAAAAGAACAACAAAACCCTTCTAACAAATAAGTATAGTGAAACAAAACCAATTCCCATATTGGCCATGTACAAAACTGTGTCTTATTCTGTCAATTAGTCTATCGCTGCTCTGTCAGGAGGTAGGCAACATTCTGTATCATTGGTCCTCTGAAGCATGGTTGATCATTGTGTTGATTGAAGTACTTAAGTATTTCAAAATTGTTTGTCTTTACAATATTGATGTTACAGTTTAAACTGTTTTGTTTCTGCTTACTTCACAGTGGTGCCTTTTCAATTCCTGTCCATAAAACCCCCCAAACATTTCTTAAGAACCTACTATTGTGTAAGAACTTGCTAGGTGCCAAAGATACAAAGACAAGAAAAATGGTTTCTGCTCCCAAGGAAGTAACTTACCTTCTGCTGGAGGGATGCACCATTTATAGATTAGTAAATCCAAGCTAATTTAAGGAGCAAAAATCACTAACTACTGGAGAGAACAAGAAAGTCTTTTCCTTGTATACAGCACCTGAGTTAAACCTTGAAGGAAGCTAATGATTCTAAGAAGTGGAGGGAAGGATGGGACCTATTTCAGGTATGAACATAATAGATACCAGGTTGGTTGGAGCAATAGCTAGTAGGCCAATTTCACTAAATAAATTTAGATAGAGTGTATGAAGGGAAGTAATATGAAATATGTCTGAAAAGGTAGGTTAGAACTTGTGAAGGGATTTTTAAAATCAATTTTTTTTGAAGCAAGGCAATTGGGGTTAAGTGACTTGCCCAAGATCACACAGCTAGTAAGTGTCAAGTGTCTGAAGCCCTATTTAAACTCAGGTCCTCCTGACTCCAGGGCTGGTACCACCTAACTGCCACTGTGAAGGGTTTTAAATGTTATAATTAGAAGTCTGTATTTTTATCCTAGAAGCAATAGGGAGTCACTGAACATTTTTGAGCAGGGGAGTGACTGGGCAGTCCTTGTGGGCAAGTCATCATTGCAATATGTTATAGCTTACTTAAATCCATCATGCACCTTTCTACTCTTCTTTGGATCACTTCTGGTTGTGATTCTTCTGTGCTCTTAATGTTCTCTGGTTCACAGTCACATAACATTTCCAGGAGAATATTGATATTAAAAAGAGGAACTTCCATAGCATGGAGGAGCTTGGCATCATTGAAAGTAATGTATGGTTTCCCAGATATGACCTGGCTTGATCCTATTAAACTTTGGGCTCAGGTTATCATCGGTCTGTAGTGCCTAAGGTAAAAGTCCTACTTCCCCCTTCAGGTGCTGCTAGTAGAGTAGTGCCTCATAACATTCATCCCCATCATCATCATCATCATCCCTACCACCACTACCACCACCATGACCGCCATCCCCACCATCCCCACCACCACTACAATCCCCACCATCAGCACCACCACCACTACTACCACCAGCACCACCAGCACCACCATCATCAGTTTGATCAACACTAGCAATATGTAAGTCATTGTGCCAGGAATTATGAAATAATACTTAAAAGATACATATTTGTCTATACTCTAATGAAAATAGGAAAAAATCACCAGTAAGTTTTGAAAATTTTGAAATTATTTATTTTATATTAGTAGACAAGAAAGATTAGGAAAAAAGCCTAATTTTGCAGTCTTTAATGGCTAACTATGAAATACTGGCTGAGGCGTGACACTGAACTACCAAAGTTACAGTCTCTAAGGCCCAACACATTGCAGAATTTGAACTGACTACTGATTGACAATGCTCACTGGTGGGTGAAGGGGAGACACAATTTGTTTTAGCTTCAAGTTTGAAGCACACAATGGTGTGGCCTTCATGTAACACATCCCCTCTTCCCTGTCTTTGCCCCCTTTCCTCCTCCCAAAAGATAATGCTAGAAAGAAATATGGAACATTGTTTAGCTCCTCAAGGAGCTTGTTGCCTAGCTGGAGAGGAAGGACATGCACACGGAGAGATGCAGAATGGGGTAACTGCCTAATGAATGGTACAGATAGAAATGCTCTAGGTTTTCAGAAGGAAGGTGTAGATTACCCTAATAATTACAATTAGAGCAGAGGCTGATAGAGCGCTTTGGCTTTATATACCAGAACCCATTTGGTCTTCGCAGCATCTCTGTGGGCAGGGGCTATTCTTACCTAAATTTTGAAGATAAGAAACTCAGAGAGTTTATGGGACTTGACCCTGGTCACAGAGTCAATAAATATTGAAGGTGAGATCTGAACCCAAGTCTTTGTGTTCTGTACTTTTTTACACTCCCATGCTGTTTCTCAGCACTTAAAACTGTTAGTCTCCTTTTTGGGTAGTGAAAAACAGTATTTGCATAATTTCTTTGATTTAAAAGTCAGATGTGATGCATAAAATATACTTTAAACAATATCAGCCTAAGATTGGTGGAAATGGATTCATCACTGATCTCTAGTTGAGTGTCAAACTCAAGGAATGGGAAATTCACAGGTTACATTGTGTGTGTGTGTGTGTGTATGTGTGTGTATGTGTGTGTGAGAGAGAGAGAGAGAGAGAGAGAGAGAGAGAGAGAGAGAGAGAGAGAGAGAGAGAGAGAAGGAGGGAGAGAGAGGGAGTGGGTTAGGATGGCATGTACATAATAGGCGCTTAATGAAACTTCATTGAATTGAGTTAAATTTTAAAAAACCTTACAAAGCTCTTACTTTAATTGGAAGAGAACAGGTTAGTAACATTAAAACAACACCACACACACGTTTTGGGGTGACTAATTTCATCTCTTCCCTTTCCAAGCACAGTCTCAGTTTATAATCTTTTGTTCGGGCCTCCCTTAGCTTGGGAGAAATTTCATCTCCTTTCCTGCTCCTGTATCTCTAGCCTCTTAATCTTGGTATTAATTTGTCAGTCCTCTCCCACTGGGCTCCCCTAGGGCTTCCCAATTTCCGTATCATTTGTGAATTTAATGAATGCACTGTTTGCTTTCTTCACAGAGATCATTAATAAAATTGCTGAAGAAAACCTGGCTCCAGCCAGTGCCTTACCCTGGCAGGATGCATTGCTCTTCATCTTCACCTTTTGTTTCCACTCTTCTAAGTTTTCAGCCCACATTCCTCCCGAAGTCAGTTGAAATGATCGTTTTTCAGCTTCCTTTCAGGAGGATTTAGCTCTCCTCACTACATTTTCTGGTCCTGATACCTCCATGTCCTTCCTCCCTTTCTCAGTTTGATTTAACATTACTCTTCCCCAGTTTGACTCTATTTACCCTTCTCTCTCTAACCCTAATGATTACTTTCCTTATAGACTGATTGGTTTGTAGAGGCCTTGCACTCTCTTGCTTTGGTACCTTACTGAGCCATCCTTTTTTCCCCCTTTTTGGATAGAGCCCAGACTCTCCAAGTGAAGACAAAGCTCTCATTATTCCTTTGCTCTGCAAAGAGCTACAAAGGCCTTGAGGTGACTTGCTGAGTAAATGTGGAGGGGGCATGGTGCTTTATTGGGAAGGAGTGTGATGAAAAAGCACTGGCTATGGAATTGGAATTAGAATAGTGTGAACCTGGGTAAGTCACCTTTCCTGATCTCAGCTTCCTCATTCATAACATGGAAATGAATGAGTTTGCATTGGTTTTCATGAGAACCAAATGAAATAATGTATATGAAATATCTGTAAACTGCAACCAAAACCCCATGACATGAATATGAACTTTATTCAAGCGGGAAGCATATAGAGAAGTCAAGTCTCTGTGCTCTACTTATTTTCTGGAAGAGACCAGACAATAGAAATCTTGCATGTGACTGTGTGGGGTGTGTATATATTCATTATGTTTGCATATGTGAATTTCTGTAGAGGTGTATAGTTATACATATTTGTATTATGTTTATATACATGTATCTTGTATATGTTATATAGGTGATACACAAACACACATAGATGACATGTTATTTTAGATAAACATTATATTATTTTAGATAAATATTATAAATATATTAAACATTATAAATATAAATAAATAATATAAATATTAAGACCAAGACATCAGAGAACCATTCCCAGACCTTGTCTACTTAGACTCCCTTTATGACCCCCTAATAATGTTAGGATTCATAGATGTATCTTCTCCCCGTATTTGAATGCAAGCAATTTATCCTTGCTTAGCTTTTTAAATCATTGTTTGTTCATGTTAACCTTTTTTATATTTCTCTTCACTCCTGCATTTGAACTTTAAAGTTTCCACGTAGCAGGAATGCTTGGAAGTCCTCTGTTTCATTAAAGGTCCATCACCTCACCCCCAACTCCCACCCCTCCACTCCCCAGCCCCTTCCTTTCAGCCAAAGCATTATACTCAGTTTTGTTGGGTAAGTTATTCTTGGCTATACACCAAGTCCAACATCTTCTTATGCCTAATTTGGAAGGCTTCTAGGAAGAGTATTCATAACGTTCTAGGTATTTCATTCTCTCATTTATACCTTTTTTTTTTGTTCTTTTACGTACAGGATTAGTATTTTAATTATTTTTATTTTTGCTACAAATTTCATTTTATGATTCAAACTAAAATCATCTTTAAGATATTTCTGAGATTACAAAATTTCCCTCCTTACCCTCTTATTTTTTTCCCCTTTATGTTCAGTTCACAAGCTTGTGCCATTTTAAATACCAAATGTAGAAAGTTTCACCTCAATGGAAGGCTGCATGACCACCCAGCTTCTGGCCGTAGAAACACACATACAAACCATCTCCTCTAGCTCTACTGTTCTGCTCCTTTTTAATAAGGGATACTTTGAAAAACAGCATCTTCATGCTCTATGGTCAAGTCTTCAGAATGACCCTGATATTATTTTATTTATGACCTCAGCAGCTGGACAAGAAGGGGAGGAAATACTAAGAGGAAATTGTGCAGAAGAACAATCCAACACATAATTCAACACATTGAAAAGGGATGGACGTTCATGAGATCCTGTTTTATAGATCTGCAGTAAAACAAGTTTTGTGGTTTTTAAAAATTACTTTTATTTTAAATAACTTTATTTTTAATTCTTAGAGGCAGTATGGTATAGTTAATAGAGATCAAGGAAGACCTAGGCTCAAGTCTTAGTTTCTGAGCTGCAGAGAAGTTGCCAAACCACAATAGTAGAAGGAATTTCTTTGTCCATCAGCTCGATAGACCAAGGACATTATTGGTCCAGTCTCTATCCAAAGTGACCAGTGTGATCTCTTAATTGACAAATTTAATGGCCTTTTCCAGATCCTCCTTGATCCCTCTGGATTATTGAACACCATTGATAGCCATCTCCTTCTGGATTCTCTCTTTTCTCTAGGTTTTGAGTTGACCTCTCTTTTTTTTTTTTTTGCTTTTTTTGGGAGGACAACTGGGATTAAGTGACTTGCCCAAGGTCACACGGCTAGTAAGTGTGTTAAATGTCTGAGGCTGGATTTGAACTCAGATCCTCCTGACTCCAGGACTGATACTCTATTCACTGCACCATCTAGCCACCCCTTTCTCTAGATTTTGGTGATACTGATCTCTTCTTACCTGCCTGCTCCTTTTCAAACACCATCGTTCGTTCTTCCTCCACATTATATCCTCTAATCATGGCCTTTCCCTAAGGCTCTGTTCTAGGCCCTCTCCTTTCCCTCAAAACTATCTTATTAAGGAGAGATCATTGGTTCTCATGGATTCAGTCATCATTTCTATGTAGATAATTCCTGGATCCATACATCCAGCACTAATCTCTCTGCTAAGCTATAGCCATGTTATCTCCAACTGTCTCTTGGATATATCTAACTAAATATTCTGTAGGCAACATGCCCAGAAAATGAATGCATTATCTTTCCTAAATTTTTCCTTTTCTGCACCACAGCAACAGAAGTTCTAACTGGAATTCCTGCATCAAGTCACTGCCCATTCCAAACCACCCTCCATTCAACTGCCATGGTGATTTTTCTAGATCTCAGTATTGCCTTTCTCCCTCAAGGATCTTCAGTGGCTCCTTGTTATCTCTAAGATCAGATATAAAATCCTTTGCTTAACATATAAAGCTCTCATGATCTGCCCTTTCCTGTCTTTCTGAACTTCTTATACCCTATTCCCTTCTACAGACCTGACAATTGAGTCACACCAACTCCTTTGCAGTTCCTCACACATGGCCCTCCATCACCCTGACTGACCCTGATGCCTGGAATTCTTTCTTTTCTCACCGCTGCCTTATGGTTTCCATGGCTTTCTTCAAGGCTCAATTCAAATTCCACTTTCCATAACAGGTCTTTGACAATTTCTCCAGCTGTTAAAGTACACTCTTTTCAGATTTCATTAATTTTTCTATATCTGTCTTATGTTTACTTAGTTACTTACATATTATTTCTTCTATAGGTATTTTTTCTTTCTTTCTCTGTTACCTCTGCACTTAGCACAGTGCCTGGCCTGTTCTTATGCTAAGAAATGCTTATTGATTGACTGACCAGTGGACCAGCTCTTTTGCCTTTTAACCTTTGCCAGATGGACTAGGATCTATAGTTACCTGGTTTCCCAGAATTCTAGCCAGAGCAGCAGTGAGGTGACCAGCTGAATTCCTCTTCCTCGTAGAGAAGTAAGAAGTCTAGAGAAAGGTCACCTTGCTGAGTGAAGAATGACCATTTCCCTTCAAAGGCAGGGGCTCCTCACCCAGCTCCTAGGTGGACTTGGACAAGCTGCATTCAATAAGGAAGGTGAATAAAGCTGACAACTGGCTCGATACATGATTTATACTGTCTGCATAGAAACCGAAAGAGCTATTTTGGTCCTTAATCTGCAGTGAGAAAGGGGAAAAAAACACTACCACCCACCTAATAAATAATTACAGGTTTCTCTTTAAATTGAATATTTCCTTTAGTTTTCTTCTGGAGTCGTGGGAAATAACTTCATTCTAAAGGGGGCTGATCTTTAGCTGCAAAAACTTTCCACCCTTATTTTTTTACTCAGAAGATGGTCCACTAATGTCTGTCAATGGGGAGATCTGATTCAGTGGATTATGGTGAGAAACATGCGTCTTTGACACTCAGCCCCAGAGAGGTGACTGCAATAAATTTTGTTTTCATTGGCTCAGTCTCCAGTGATCTAATTATAGAGAGAAGAAATACTGAATGCTGGGCCAAAGGGGAGAAAAAAAGCAGGCATGGGTGCCAGTTCTGTTCTCTTTGCCACTGGAGTCTTTATTAATTTGTTGGAATTTACTCGAGATACTATTTCAAATTCTATACCCTTGTCCTTCCAATCATCTCAGATCCTCCTTGGCTATATAATCAACTGATTTTGAATGCTAGTGGTCTCCTGGCTTTTATTCCTGTTTACTTTGTTTCCTTTTCCTCATCTGAGTGTTTTCACTTGAATGCAGCCATTCCACTTCTCACATTGGAATGAAGATTAGGACAAGTCAAAAGGACAAGGGACTAACTCACCAGTCAGGGAGTGAAGGAAATGACTGACATACAAGGCTAGACTAAAAGGATTGGAGTTCTTTAGTCTGGAAAGAAAAATTTTGAGTGAGGACATGACCAAAGTCATGGAGGCAGTTGAAAGAGGACTGGATCTGAGGTTTTAAGACAGGGGTGAGGGGCAGCTAGGTGGCACAGTGAACAGAGAACCGACCAGAGTTCAAATCTGGCCTCAGACACTTAACACAAAAACTAGCCATCTGACCTTGGGCAAGTCACTTAATCCCAATTGCCCCACCTTCCCCCCTCCAAAAAACAACAACAAAAAAGACAGAGGTGGGGAACATGTGGCCTTGAGGCCACATGTGGCCCTCTAGGTCCTCAAGTATGACCCTTTGACTGTTCGGTTCTGCACCACTGTAAATTTAAGATCTGGATTTAATCCTGACTCTACCATTTACCTTGGACAAGTCATTTAACCTGTATGGGCCTCAGTTTCCTCATCTGTAAAATGAGGAGGTTGGATTAGATTGCTTTGAAACTCTCTTCTAATTCTAAATCAACCATCTTATGAAAGTCAATGAGCTCATGAAAACTATGATATTAAGAGGAAAAACAGACTTCTTCATTCAAACCAATCCCATTAAGAGCTGAATCAAGGGACCCCTATGAAACCTGAAAAAGGCATGCTTAGAACAATCAAAAGAAAGTTTCGGTTTTTTTTGATGGTTAGTAATTTGTCACCCAGAAGATATGATTGGATGGAATTATAATGGTTTGAGAAGGATTTAGTTAAATTCACATTGTTGTAGTTCTTTTTCCCAAACTGCTTGGCTTTACTGAAAACAAATACCAATTCTTTTCAGTACTAATCAGTCATATCTACTGGATTCTGGGTTTTAAAAAAATGCATTTACATGAGGTTAGAGTGGGGAGAGGAGACTTGTCTGGGGGAGACTGCCCTGGGGGGGGGTCCACAAATCTCTTATTGCATTTCAAACCCTCTCTCCATGAAGTGTTAGTTGACAGTTTAAAGGGAGTGTTATAGCTTATGGATGACTGGGAGGAATGCCAGCAGATCACTGCCTGGATTGTGCTTATTGGAAAGTAAAGAGTGAAGAATAGTATTTTAGAGAGATTGGGGGGTGGGTTGGGTTAAATCCTTAATTAAGGACAATTGTCTACCTACCTTCTCTTTCTTCCTCCCTTTCTTCTCCATCCTGCTCCCAATTTCCTTTGGTATTTTTGTCAGAAACAGAATCCTATGTAGGAGAAAAATAGGAATCTGAGTAAGTTGGAACATTTTTGATAGCCAATCACCTATTCTAGGAGTCATTTACAGGGACAGAGGTATCATGAAAGACAAGAAACCTGTTTTTTGTCTTTTTCAGATCTCTAGGGGCCAGACTCTCTTGATATAATCTTGTTTATCCTTGATAATGGAAGGAAACAGTGCCACTGATAATACAAAATTGGCTTTTACGTGTCTGTGGGATGCAATGTTTGATTTTACTTGAATCATATTGCTCTCCCTCTCTACTCTTTATTTAGATAGATATGAAAATAAGTTTGTGGTTTTTTGTTTCAGGAGATGATTGGTGGATTCTTTCAATTTCTATTTTACCCTCTGGTTTTAGAATATCAGAGCAGTTTTCCTTGATGTCTAGGCTATTATTTTGACCATGGCTTTTAGATAGTCCAATAATTTTTAAAATTATGTCTCCTGGATCTATTTTCCAGATCAATTGCTTTTCCAAGGAGATATTTCACATTTTCTTATTTTTCTAAAAATTATTTTGGTTTTGTTTTATTGTTTCTTGATTTCTCATAAAGTCATTAGCTTCCATTTGCTTCATTCTAATTTTTAAGGAATTATTTTCTTCAGTGAGTTTTTGGGCCTCCTTTTTCATTTGATCAGTTGGGCTTTTAAAGGCTTCTTCTCATTGGATTTTTGATCCTCTTTTGCCATTTGGGTTAGTCCATTTTTAAGGTGGTATTTTCTTCAGCATTTTTTGGGTCTCCTTTAGCAAGCTGTTGACTTGTTTTTCATTATTTTCTTGCATCATGCTGATTTCTCTTCTGAATTTTTCCTCTACTTCTCTTGTTTAATTTTCACAATCCTTTTTGATCTCTTGCACGGCCTGAGATCAATTCATATTTTTCTTGGAGGCTTTTGATGTAGGAGTTTTGACTTTGTTATCTTCTTCTGAGTGTGTATTTTGATCTTCCTAGTCTCCAGAATAACTTTCTACAGTCAGAGTTTTTTTTTCCCCCATTGCTTGCTTGTTTCCCAGCCTGTTACTTAACTTTTTCACTCTTTGTTAAGGTAGGTCTCTGCTTCCAGGATGGATGGCACACGGTCCCAAACTTCAGGGGTTTGTGCTGCTGTTTTCAGAGATACTTCTAGGGACCTGTGGGTTTTCAGTTCTTCCAAGGTGGCATGATCTAAGGAGGGGTGTTTACTCCTTTCCTGCCTGTGCTCTGGTCTGTGAGTGGCCCCAGGCACTCTTTTCTGCCCTTGGGTCCCCCCTCCACTGTGGCCACAAGCTCTACTGTGCTGGTGCTCCTCCTCACTCGGGACCTGTCACCCAGGACTGCGATCTGGATCTGAGTATGGGTAAAGCAACAGAGTCCTGCCCCAGTGCTACCAAGAAGACCTCTGTAATCTCCTTCTGACCAGTTGTTCGACCTCTTTACAGTCTGTGGGCTGAGAGCTCTAGAAGCAGCCAGCACTGCTGTTGATTCAGTCTCTTCCAAGGCCTGCTCCTGTTTTGCTGGGAGGCCTGTGCTGGACTGTGCTCCACTCTCACCAAAGTACAGCACATCTTTCCTGCAGAACTTCCAAGTTGTCCTGGACTGGAAATTTGTTTCACTCTGTTTGTGGGTTCTTCTGCTCTAGGATTTGTTTAGAATCATTTTTAAAGGTATTTGGAGGGGTTTGGGGGAGATCTCAGGCTAGTCACTGCCTTTAATCCACCATCTAAAGCAGTGGTTCTCAACCTTTCTAATGCTGCGACCCTTTAATACTTGTATGTGGGTGTATCTGCATGTGGGCAGAGCTGCCTGGAGACGGTTAGAGGAGCGGTTTCTTGGTTCCTAAGACCATCAGAAATATGTGTTTTCTGACAGCCTCAGGTGACCCTTGTGAAAGGGTCATACCACCCCCAAAGGGGTCGCAGCCTACAGGTTGAGAACCTCTGATCTAGAGTTTGTGGTTTTGTGTACACTGATTGACAGAGTGAAGAGACTGCCCAGGAACCCACTGGGAAGCACAAGCGTTGGCAGTTTGGGACATTCAAAATTCCATTTCTCCATCTAGATAGTTAAACTTTGAAGACAGTAGAAAGAGGAACGTGTACTAGAAAGAGAGTCACTGAGGTTCCAAGGGTTTTTCCTTGTTTCTATGGATTACTCTGCCCTTTTTTTCTTGCGTAGTCATTTTCTCTTCTGGATGGTTGGACAGATTTCTTCTGTGAAATGATCTGATGCTTCTTTAAAAAGTTCAACAAGGGGCAGTAGGTGGTGTGGTGGATAGAGCTCTGGCCCTGGAATCAGGAAGACCTGAGTTCCAATCTAGCCTCAGACACTTATTAGCTGTGTGACTCTGGGCAAGTCACTTAACTCTGCCTCCAAAAATAATTCAACAAAGGCAGATTGCACAATTTCCCCACTCCCCTTCCACTCTCTGTCT
>JAQQSW010003664.1:0-14639 GCA_028646575.1 Pseudocheirus occidentalis | reverse complement strand
TCTTTCTTTCTTTTTTTCTTTCTTTCTTTCTTTCTTTCTTTCTTTCTTTCTTTCTTTCTTTCTTTCTTTCTTTCTTTCTTTCTTTCTTTCTTTCTTTCTTTCTTTCTTTCTTTCTTTCTGTACTGACAAGTATTAATTCCAAAAGACTTTGAGAGATGTTGAGATTCTTGTCAGGCATCATTAAGGTGTTCACCTGGGAGAGGCTTATGTATTGATGGTCTCCTTTCAGGTTTGAGAGGAGGATCTTTGAGGAGGTAGAGTTGTTTCTCAGGAATTCTTTCACAAGAATGTCAGTATCACAGAGGGAAAAGAAGATTAAGAGCAGAGGTGGTCAGTGGGCTATTTTGAATTGGAAGCATGGTCAAAACCAAAAATCTCATCAGGATTATAAGTGTAGAGGACATTGTCCTGTGCCCTCACATGTCCACCTAACATGGAAGCCCTCTGTTTCCATGTTTCCACATTACATGGGTAGGAGTAGTGTTCTTTAACTGGCTGTATCTTTGAAAATGGCCAGATTGAGACAGTTTTTCTCTTTCCTGTTCACTCTCCTTGTGAACTCTTTCCTTGATGCACCCAGAGGGTGAAGTTTGTACACAAGTTCACTGGAAAGATGGACTCTATGAACTGAACTGGGAAGGAGAATACCTTCCCCCCAATCTCTTTTTTTTTTTTTGCTTTTTGGAGGGCAGTTGGGGTTAAGTGACTTGTCCAAGGTCACACGGCTAGTTTTTTGTGTTAAGTGTCTGAGGCCGGATTTGAACTCAGGTACTCCTGATTCCAGGGCCGGTGCTCTATTCACTGTGCCACCTAGCCGTCCCCTTCCCCCCAATCTCAATCTCTTTCTTTCTCTGTGTCTGTCTGTCTCTGTTTCAGTGTCTGTCTCTCTGTCTGTCTCTACATATGTCTTTCTCTTTCTGCCTCTCTCTCTGTTTGTCTCTCCTCTGTGGTTGGGGTGTTTGTCTTGCTCCATTTCATTATCCTTCTTAGTTTCAGGTGCAAGTAGTGATCCCCACAGGACTGCTGTTCAAGCCATTGGGACCCTAAAACAAGAACTGTAGATGGAACATTGTAGCTGCAGAGTTTATTAAAGAATCACTGAGAAGCCAAAGTACCTGGGACTCAAGCCCAAAGCAACGTTTTGGACTTGGAACTAGAACTGTTCTCTACAGGAATTGAAGTAAATCGTGCTTATATATTTTCATTTTTGAAGTAAATATTCTTTTGTAAAGGCTAATCAAATTGTGAGTAGTTAAATGTAAGTGGAGAGTAGGGGACCTGTCCCCATAGACTTGAAGGAACACCAGTGGTGGGGACTGGAGTCATTTCCAGAGTTTTTTTCAGAGTCATTTCCAAGTGTAACAAAGAACTGAGAGAGGCAGAAAATGTAATATTCCTGGCCTCAAAGTAGTGGGATTAGGGTTATTGGTGTTATATAAGATCTAGATTTAACACTGAAAACCATCTCTAGCCTAGTGGGAGCTAAAATATAGTCAGGTGAACTGTGGGGGTTAAAACTCTTTTAGGGGTTCTATAAGGTCAAAACTATTTTCATAATGATGTTAAGAAACTGTTTTCACTTTCATTCGCTTATGAGTATGTAGTGTACTTTCCAGAGGCCATGACCTGTGAATTACAGAGGTAGCCTCAAACATGAAGTTTGAGTTAATATCTAATCTGCAAAAATGCCCTTCTGCCTCCCAAATGGTTGAATCTACAGATATGGATGGACTTGCTGTTTTGCTTGTATTCATCCAGTAGCAACAATAACTAATCATCAAAAAGATCTTTTATTCAAATGCTTGGCAAAAAACACAAGTGATACTGAAATACCACTGAAATGTTGAATAAATTTTTTTAATCTTCTGGTTTATTCTGGAACAACATTGTTGATATTTGCACTGGTTTTTCAAAAGCTATTTTGAAATTTACATTTGTCAGAATGTAAAATAATGGCACTCACTATATTTTTAGTACAGTTATTTTATATTAAAACATGTTATTTATGTTAACATATGATTATTATTATTTCAATAAATAAATATGTCAAATTTATCCATTTAATTTCTAATGCAGTAAATATTAATAGCTAAGACTCACAGGAATAAGAACTTTGGGGGACTCAGTAATTTTAAAAGTGTTGGCCAAATATTTAATCATTTGTAATAATTTTAAATTACTTTTCAGAAACTTTGATAGTTTTAATCAATTTCAGAATGACTTTTGACTACTGACTTACTCTTAAACTCCATGAAATCTGTCTTCCTTCTATACCACTCTATTGAGACTCTGATCTCCAGAGTTACCAATGACCTCTTAATTACTCAATCAGATGGCATTTTGTCAGATTTTTTCCCCCTAGCCTTTGGCTCTACTGACCAGCTTTTCCTCCTGGCTACTCTACTCCCATGGTTTCCATAATAATAATGCCAATGTTTATAATAACAGACATTTGTATACCACTGGAATAATTACAATGATGCTGATCCCTCCTGATTCTCCTAAAAATGAGTGCAGACCAAAGAACATTTGAGATCTGATGATTTAGTTAATGAAGAATTTTGCATCCAAGTCTCTGTACCAGTTAGCAACAGGTGGTATCTAAGGTGTGGGGCAACCACAATTTGGTACTGTAGTAGTAGCAGAGTGTCAGGAGAAACAGTTATTTCAGTTTGGCATATGCATAGCCTGGTTCCTAGCTCTGTATGATTGGCCCCAATATCCATTAACTTTTTAAATTCCTTTATAGAACTCCTTTCTTAATTCCTCTCCATGAGTATTTCTTAGTCCATGTAGCATCAGAAATCAGTATGTTTCATTCTCTGTGGAACTTAAAAAATTGTTCTTAGGCAGCTAGTTGGTGCAATGAATAGAGCATTAGCCCTGGAATCAGGAGGATCTGAGTTCAAAACTGACCTCAGATGCTTAACACTTACATATGATTATTATTGTTATTTCAGTAAATAAATAAACATGTCAAATTTATCAGTTTAATTTCTAATCTAGTAAATATTGATAGGTAAAACTCACAGGAATAAGAACTTTTTTTGGGGGGAGGGGGCCTTGGGCCCTTGGGCAAGTACCTAAGTGTGACCTTGGGCAAGTCCTAACCCCAATTGCCTGCCTTCCCCCCTCCAAAAAAGACCAAAAATATTTAGAAAAAGATGATTCTCTCTTTAACTGAGCTTATATTATATAAGGTGAATGAACATACTCTCATAACACTCATCCTGTGCCAGAATTTGACCCTCCTTCTTCTAATGCTCAGCTAAATAGCTTCCTCCTTGAAGGTGATGAATTTAAGTCCTGTCAACTCTCCATTGATTCCAACGCTAATTTATTAATTCTGGTGATTAGCCAGGCTTGTGGCTGCTGCTCCTCTTCCCCCTAGCTGAATGTCTATTGACCATTTTACTCTCACACCTACACAGGAGAACAAAAAAGGATGTGGAATTTCAATTAGTAAAATATTGTTACTTGCTAGCTGCTCTCTAAAGATTTGAAGGTTTATTGAGGCGAGAAGCCAAAGTGAATAGTTAAGTAGAAATGTTTGGATTATCTGAGAATTTCATCCTGCTAGCCTGCTTCTCATACTGTAGCATTTCATCTACCTCATTTGCAGAAAAAATGGAGATTTGGATATATTATCTAAATCAATCAGTGAATAGTGACTCAGTGCTAGGCCCTGTGCTGTCTTTCTTTTAGTCTCCTATGGCTACAACCATAGGCCTTTGTAAGATGCTATCTCCTTTTTAATTTTCTTTTCTTTCTTTTTTTATTTTGATTTTTGGAGGCAGTTGGGGTTAAGTGACTTGCCCAAGGTCACACAGCTAGTATTTGTGTCAAGTGTTCTGAGGGCATATTTGAACTCAGGTCCTCCTGACTCCAGGGCCAGTGCTACCTAGCCACCCCAAATTTCTTTTTCTTTCATTGGCTATTTTCTCTCACTCTGTTTTTCCTAACTCTTTTCCTTTTTCTTCCATGTCTTTATGAGAGAGCTGGACATTAAGTCACAAAGACCTGTGTTTCTATCTTGTTTCAGGATCATATCCTGCTCTCAGTAATCATGTCAACCTGGATAAGTCACCTAACCTCTTCTCTAGAATCCCTTTCCTCTTATCCCAAGCCTCAGCCTTAGATTATTTCCACTATGTTTTGTGTTTTCCCTTACTCAAATGCCCTGAATGGAGCTGGAAAAATTCAAGAAACCTTACCAACTGCAAATTTATTTTGTAATAATCTCAATTAGGCCCTCAATGCAGGAAGGCAATTCTTTTATACTTACCTAATTGACTCACCCGCTCACTGACCACAAGGACTTTTTCAAAGATTTTTATGCCACCTCAAATATCCCATACTTTTTCTTCTCTCCATCTTTTGTGCTAAAACTGAAAATAATGGATACTCTTCACTGAAAATAATGGATTCTATTCAATGAGACTATCATCATCTTCCCTCTTCCTCAACTTACATCTCCAAGATGTCCTGTCCCACTTTCTTCACTTTCATGCCTGTCTCAAATAATGAGTTATCTCTCTTTTTTAAAAAACTAATTTATTTACTTTTAGTTTACAAGTTTTAGTTTCACAGTCCCTTGAGTTTCAAATTTTCTCCCCTCCCCCCCATGGTGGTGTGCATTCAAGTATAAGATCTGCAAATACGTTCATATTGTACAATACTCTGGTTGTATAGAAGGGTTATAACCAATGGAATGAACAATGGGGAAAAAGAAACAAATCCAAACATGGAAAAGAATGACAACATGTAGATTGCTTCAGTCTCCATTTAAACTCTTCTCTTTCTAGATCTTTCTCTGAATGTAAACATCTCTTTCCATCCTGAGACTTTTAAAGATGTCTTATAACTGTGCATTGCTGAGAAGAGTCCAGTCTATCAAAATTGTGATTGTGTACAAATTTTTTCCTAGTTCTGCTCTTCTCACTTAGCACAGTTTGTATAAGTCTCTCCAGGTAAAAATGAAGACTGTCTCCTCCCCATTTCTTATAACACAATAGTATTCCATTACATTCATATACCACAGCTTATTCAGCCATTCCCCAATTGATGGGAATCCCCTTAATTTCCAGTTTTTTGCTACCACAAAGAGAGCTGCAATAAAAATTTTTGTGCATATGAGTCTTCCTCTGAGTTATCTCTTCTGGTCACCAAGTCAAATCCCTCTACATGCACAAGGGATTCCATTCCATCCCATTTTCTCTAGCAGATTCCCGCTTCTATTATCTCCAATCTTAACTTTAGCTTCTCCTTATCCACTATTTGTTTCTGAGGCTTACCAATTTTACCTTTGTAACAACTCTTCCATATACCCCTTTCTCTCTTTTGATAATGCCACCACCTTGGTGAAGGCCCCTATTGCCTCATGCCTGCACTATTGAAATAGCCTGCTGGTTAGTCTTTCTGTCACAACTCTCTCCATTCTAGTCTATTCTCAATTCAGTCGCCCAAATGAACTTTCAAAGGCTCAGGTCTGACCATGTCACTCCCCTACTCAATAAACTCCAACGGCTCCTCTTCCTCCAGGATCAAATAGGGAATATTCTATTTGGCATCCAAAAAAGACCTTCAAAATCTGACACCTTTCTTTGCCTTCCTAGCTTTGCACCTTATATTCTCTCCCATACTCTGGAATTCAGTGGTATTGATTTCCTTGCTGTTCCATGAACGCGACTCTTCGTCTTCCCCCTGCTAATTCTGAACAGTTCCACTGGCTAGCCCCCATGGTTGGGATGCTCTTCCTTCTTATCTCTGCCTAGTGAGTCTAAGAACTGGATACAAAAGAATCTTAGCCTCCTACCACTCTGGATATTTCCAATTTCATTGGCCTCAGTCTCTGCTCTAAGTGTCTTCAGGGGGTAAAGCACAGGCACCAACTGGATGTTGGTCTCTTTGTCTCAGGTTGAGTAGAGAACATAAACCCCAAACTACTCCTGTAACAAACTGAGATAACTCTGTTTTCTTGGTAATTTCCTGCTGCCACAGTACTCAATTATTATTGCCTATGCTCCAGACATTGCCTCTAGCTGCTGAGATGTGGACCTGAATTTCCTTATCTGTAAAGTGAAACTATTTAACTAGATGACCATTAAGATATTTGTCAACTTGACATCTAGAGTCTTATGACCTTGGCATGATTCCTGGTTTTGAATCTTCTTTAGCTTCAGGCAGAGCCTTTTGACCCTTCTAGTTCCTTCACTTGCTTGATTCTCCATCTTTCCCTATTCCTACTGCGAACCTGATATGTTCTTGTGAAGGGATTTCTTGGAGACAACTCTATCTCCTCTTCTAAACTCCTCCTTTCAGATGTAAAAGACTCAGTGTGATATGATTGTTCTGTAAGAAATGATGAATATAATGAATGCTGAGAAGCATGGAAGTCTCTACTTGGACTTAAGCAGAGTGAAGTTGATCTATACTTCAGGATATACACAAACATACATATATACATGCTCACATACATACATACATACATATATACACATATACAGACATGTGTGTATATATAATATTCCTTCAAACCCAAGCTTAAGTTCCACTCTCTACAGGAAAACTTTCCTAATTCCCTTTAATGTTAATCCCAAATGTTATTGTTTATTTCAAATTTATCTTGTATATAACTTCTTTGTACATAGTTATTTTGGTATATATGTATACATGTACACACATATACACACATTGACTCTGCATCTGTCTAAGTATATACATGTACATATAAACATGTGTGTCTATACACATTCACACACACACACACATATTCTAAGTATTCTTCTAAGTACTCTTAGAAGTGTCTGAGGCCGCATTTGAACTCAGGTCCTCCTGACTCCAGGGCCGGTGCTCTATTCATTGAGCCACCCAGCCACCCCAATCTTCTTTTTCTTTCATTAGCTTCTTCTAAGTATTGATCAGTTATGCTGGGTTATTTTCCTCTCCTTTTAAAAATGTTGTTTCAGTCATGTCTGACTCTTCCTGACCCCATTTGAGGTTTTCTTGGCAAAGACATCAGAGTGGTTTACCATGTCCTTCTCCAGGTCATCTTGTTGATGAGAAAACTGAGAGCTATAATAGTATTAAACAACTTGCCCTGGGTCCCACAACTAGTTAGTTTCTGAAGCTGGATTTGAACTCAGGTCTTCCTGATTCTAAGCCAAATTCTGTATTCACTGCACCACTTAGGTGCCCTGCCTTTTGAGAAATACCTTTTGTTCTAGCCCACTACAGGGTTGATCCTGTAGAAGTGGAAAGGAAGGACGCTTTATTTTAAAAAGACAACAAAAAAACCTATTTAAAAATGTAAAGTGTGCCACATACCAGAAATTAAAGGGAAAGAAAAGACTAGACCTATTATAGAACTGCAAGTACTAGATATAAAAATGGTAACTGTGAAAATCCACATTCTAACACAGAAGTTCAGCTTTATATGTACAATTAGGTTTTAAAAGAAAATGATATCATAGAATCCAGAAGTGTGACTAATTCAGTCTCTGTAACTGCTTATTGTGTAAATGTTTTAATCTTTTTTGATTATCTCAAAATGGGGACTCTTTAAATAATACCTTAATGAGTCCTACACACTGGGGAAAAAATGCAAAGCTTCAAACAGGCAGACATTAAATGCTCCACTTCTTTGTTGCAAAGAGTGAATCAGACTTATCCAAAGAGATAATGTATCTTAAGAATTTTATATGCTCTATAAATGGCCATTCTTGTTGCTGATGATGACTATGACCTCTGTTTACTTTAGTACTCAATCCATAGTAATCACTCTTTTCCCCTGAGATATAATACTCTCTGCTACAATAAGACAGTGAATTTGTGACCAGGATAGGAATGAGAAATGAGGAATGAGGAATGAGGAATCCTAGACCCAACCTGACAGGAAGGATCCTGAGTAAACAGGTGTCTCGGTTTTGTGAAATCATATTTTTTTTTAGTGCACAGATTCTAAATATTAGAGATGGAAATAAAGGCAGAGATAAAGATAGAAATAGAAAGGATAGAGGTATAGAAACAGAGAAGATCGAAATAGAGGTAGAGATAGCACAGAGATAAATATAAAGATAGAGATAGTTAGAGGCAGACTGAGATAAAGACAGAAATAGAGACAGAAACAGCAATCAGAGAGATGGAAATAGAGATGATAGAAGTAGAGATTGATATAGCAAAGAGACAAAGATAGAGATAGAGGCGTTTATATGTCCATAGGTGGCTTGAAACAAATATAATTCATTTAATATTTCAACGAACTTGTTAAACAAAATATCTGTCAAGTCTGCAATTTAGCTGCATTTAAAATATATATATTTTGGCCACAGAACACTTTAAGGCTTGAAATAAATTGTCTGAAGTCATAGCCTGACACCAGGTTAATGGTTAATTAGTGGAAACTTCCTAGAAAAAAATGGGAGAAATTAAGCTTTTTATATCTTCCCCTCACCCCCAATTTTTTGCTTGTAGTACTTTTGATACATGGACTTTTCCTCCCTTTGATCTAGAACATTTAAAGTTGCATTAAAAAATACCAACATTCATCCACTGTTGTTGAATAGCTGCAATTCTTGAAACACAGCAGTCTTTGAAGATTTGCAGTTGTAATGTCTCCAAAAATGCAGGAGAAGGGTATGGGTGGTGTGACTAGGCTGCAACCTATTGCAGATGAAGGGGGGAAGTGGATGGAAAAATTCGATGAGTTCCTTGTGTGGGGACAGCAAGGGATAGTTAATGGACTACCATTTTTATTCTTCAGTTGTAAGGCTCAGAGCAAATTAAATAAATCCCTTGGACTGAACCAGACCTTCGTGGGACAAGATAATAGGCATTTTCAACTCAAGAAGTACATGAAAGGATTGTAATGTGTTGTTGAAGAGAGTTTGCACATTGATGAGAACACAGATCAATGGAAGAATTGGTATATAAAATATTAAGTACAAACACCACACAGCTCTTGGTCATTGAGGGAATGCTTGGGATTCTCAGAACACCTCTGGAGAAACACAACAATAAGGTTTCTCATAGTTTCTTGAAGTCTCTGTAATATCCAGGCAACTGGTTTTGGTTTGTGGATCCAACTGAAAAAGAAAACACAGAAAAAAAAATGTGTGGGTTCTTTTTTTTAAAGCTGTTTAGTCCATTATTAGAGGAGGTTACTGGACTCTTTCCCAATCCATTCACTTTACCAGTATGTGGGAATTTATATGACACAGCAAGGACAATTTTGGCAGTTACATAGTCAAAATTCATGAGGGGTTCTTGGACTGCAACCTCCCCCCCTCCCTCCAACTCTCCAACATGCTAATAAAACCTTGCATTGATGATCTGGGAGATAATAGGCAGGGATTTCCAATGCAAACAGTCCATTTTAGACTTCAGAGTGGAATTCAGGGTGGGGTAGAGGAGAAGCATTATAGTAGTGACTAATTCCCAAAACTGCCTGATTATCTGAGAACACAGGCAATCAAAAAAGAATGAGATTTAAAAAATGTCATTTCTAAAAAATGTTGTCAGAATGCACAGGCAGCCTCTAGGTTGAATTTCTCCTTTGTTTTGAAAGCATTAGTCATGTTAATGTTTTCTTTTCATGAAATAACTGCATTTCAGAAATGTCTTTTATGCTCAGAGAAACAGAGCAATGTTAGTTCAAGCCTTTGGAAAAATGGACTCTTGCAAGTGCTATAGCTTAAAAGAAAAACAGAAAAGTCATTTGATTTGTTAAATTCACTTATGAATGATTTATTTGGGTAAATGGGGGGGGGGGTGTACGTAAAATCCTTCTTTTCCTTCCTCTTTTAGAGAATTGGGCTGGATGATTAGGAGAAGCCACCTGAGAGGCTGCTCATTCTTAGACTGCCCTGCGAGAAATGATCTCTGTTCTTCATTAACTTAGGGTTTTTTTTTTTGAAAAGTCTCATCCTATGGCATAATAAACTTTCATCTTTCCCTACTGAACAGCTATAGGTGTGCAGCATAGGGATTCCTGCCTATTCAATGGCCATGCCATTTTACAGGATCTTAGAATCAAAAGATCATGGATATAAATTAGAAAGTGATCTCAGAAGGCATCTAGTGAACCCGCTTAATTTTATGGCTGAGTAAACAGAAGCAAGGAAATGAAGGAACTTGCCTTAAATCACACTACTGAGTGCTTTTAGATCTGGGCTCCTCACCCCATTAGAAATTCCATTTCCCCAGTCTCTTCTTAGGGTGGCTTCATTTGGGGTAAAGTCTAGCTTTTAAATTTTGAATAAAGATCTTACCAACAAGTTTATTTGTTCTTCGCTCTCAAGAGGGACCATGGACTCAGGAAAAGTGGCATAACTTGCAAGTGAATTGGATTTAAGTGAGGGAGGTGAAGAGAGTACCCGAAGAGGGTTAGGGCTGCCTGTGACCCCAAAATACCAACCTGCCAGGTCCTGCGGAAAGAATTCCACTCAAGTCTTCTCAGCCAAGGAAAAAATAAAGTTTATTGAAAGATATGGGGTAGACTCTTACAGAACAAGTCTCTGCTAAGCTAGTCTATGGCGCTCTCACACAGAGAAAGTCTGTGCCAAGCCATTCCAAGGCACTCTCACACCACATGGAGGGAAGATGGGATTCTATATACAGAAAGGTTGTGGGAGGAATCTAGGGGTGGTCCAGAGGAGGAGACTGGGGAGGGTCTTTAGGAGGAGTCAGATGAGGTCAGACTCCAGTAATGAGTGATTAAGGGTGGGAAGTTGATGGAGGCTACCTGGAGACCATAGACAATGGTGGGCCAGGCCAGTTCAAGGGTGGGAACAGGAACATTAAGGGCGGGGAAACTATTGGAACAAAGGGGGTCTAAAGACTTGGGCAGAGCCACAGCTTGAGGCTCCTGACCTCAGGCAAATGTCTTCCCTGGGAAGGTTTACTTTCCCAGAGCCTGTACGTAGATCCTCTGGCAAGATAAACATCAGAATGACTGGAGAAGGCCCTGCATATGGTGGGAGGGTGGGAGACATCAGCCTTTTAAAGCAAGGGTTTTTTTCCCCAGTTCTCAGTTTAATTGAGGAAATGCCCATTCTGTGATGAAGGGTAGCTAAGAAACGGAGTCAAGAGGGCCTGAGTTCAAATATGACCTCTGATACTTATGATTCTGTGATGCTGGACAAATGGCTTAACCCCAATTGCCTCAAACAAATAAAAAAATAGAGAATTGTAAGTAATCAGCCAGTATATGGAAAGGCTGAGACAGATCCCCTTCTGCAAGTAACATTCTCACATCACGACCATAGCATGAGGCAGAATGAAGGATGTGCCAGAAGAGGGAAGTAATTTGTGTCATGCCCCAAGTTGCACTCAAATGTCAAAATATTGATGGACAATTGGTTTGTCCTGGAAGATGTTAAGTTGAAAATAAATGTAAGGATGGCAGTCTGCTCCCATGCCAATTGATCTCAGAATACCTAGACTTCTCAACTGAATAAATCAATCGAAAGTATAAACTAGATTCAAACAAGACCTTAATTAATTTGGGAGGAATCTAGTGCTTTGATGGTTGGATCATATATACATATAAATGGCCCCATATAGGAAATACCTTTGGTTGAAAGAATCAGACTCAGCTTGGGACCTATGTATAACACAACAAACATGGTTGGAATCACACCTTTCTGGCAGCACTTCTACTGAGTAGCTATCAGATCCAATGGTGAAGGACTATTAAAAAGAAATTGCCCTTGGGGCAATTTCTCCCTGTCCTTGGGGGGAACAGGGAGGATCTAGTTTATTTACCTCTCCCCCAAATCACCATGTGATGATTTTGTGAATTTCTTAAACTCAACAAAATTTGTAATGTCTACCAGACCTTGTAGATGAGAAAAATGATTAAATAATCTATTTAATTTTGTCTCTCATATAAATAACCAATTATTAAATTAGGATTATGGTTTCTTCACTTTATTTCCTCATTCAGGGACCAGCCCCTTGTAAGGTATTCAACGGGTGTCTGAAGGGCAAGGCTGGTAGGTGAGCTTGCCCAAATTCTCCAGGTACATGGTCCTCAATCTTGGCTAGGACACCAACAAACTAGAAGACCTTACTTCTATTTAGAGTATAACCAAAACCTAGTCTAGGTGCCTTCTGGGTTTAAAGCATTAAGTTCATGTCTTTGCATCCCTGAATTGGAGTTTAGGGTAACCCAGTTCATGAAGGAGAAAACCAACCAGAGTGGTCTGGATAGAGATGCATTCCTTTGTCCAGATTACTGGAGGAAGCTGAGTCTAATAATCGAATCAAGATTCTCAGCAAGAGGGGCTGAGGGCTTTGAGTCTACTTCCTCATTTGAAAGTCCACCCCCTCATTAATTGTTCACCAGTTGGGGTTGATTTTTACCTGTCAGGGGCACCTCCCCTTTTTCAAAGGTATTTAAACATTCAATATTGTCCATAGTCTTTGGTTACAAGAGAAACCATGACCATCAATTTATTGATTATTAGCTAGCCTAATTAGTAAGTTAAATACCCAGAAAATCTGTCCCTTGGGCTATTCATTTGTCTCATAGAAATGTCTCATGAATAATAGTGGCTGACAGATTTTGTATCAGCTATTTAGAAATACTAGGAAGAAAAACTAGAAATATTGTATAAAGACATCTTTAAGACTCTACATAGCAGTAAGAAGAGAGCAATATTTAAGAGGAGCTCTATAGAACTTCATGGAACAAAAAAAGTATTTCCAGTAACTAGGAGGTGCCACACGAGGTCCTTATACATTTACCCCCACTACCATTTTACTAAAAGTTTGAACACACTCTTTCCAGGAACTTTTTGTGTGGTGTTTCTGCAACAGTGGTTCTTGATAATACATGCTTAGTAAATAAATTCCTTTTCTGAAAGCTGTCTGATAATCAATGGAAGTGCAACAATGAGGGTTTCCAAATGACCATACTAGAAACTTTAACTATTCTCAAGGTTACTTCTAGAGCCCTTGAGGGGGGGTCAAATATTTATTCACCCTCTAGGTACCTAATGTAACAATTTGAGTGAGACTTGAGGAAGTAGCCGAGGAGGAGCTGCTATGAATCCAAGATTGACTGTCTTTCTCCATCTCATCTCACAGAACAGTTCATGATATATCCTTGAAAGCTACCAATTCTAGGAGACTTTGGCCATATAATTTAAAAAAGAGATTTTTTTTCCTTAGGTTCTGTGGTCTTTATGAGTTTCCTATTAACATGAAGATACCCCTAAGAGGGATACTTTAAGAATACATGAGCTAAAAATAAATTAGTTGGTCTGATTTCTTTTTTAGTTGTGACTTCTAAATGAAAACAAGTTCCTATGGGAAAGGGGCCCAAGAGAGAGGTAATTTTGATGGGAAGACAGGAAATAGAATGAGAACATGAACCTATCTGGGAGACATGTGAAAGCATAGAAGATACATTAAAATGGGGGGAAGAACATATTATGAGGAGAATGAAAGACATGCAAACTTATCCATTTGTCCTAGGTTTGGCTCTGAACCCACCTTGTATCCTTGATGAAATATAAAGAACATGAGACTGGGAATCACTATGCCTATGGTATAAATGAGATTTTCATTATATTCAGCTGTCTGGAATTGGTCAAGTTACTTATTCTTCCTGGATTCAGTTTCTTTATTCTGGATCATGATCTGCAGTTTAAGAATCACTGAAGGGGTTGTGAGTGGGAAAAGTTTAAGAAGCCCTGTACAAGAGTCCTAAAGATCTCTGGTATCTTTAACCCTTCAAAGAAATGGTACTGTAATAGGACTGATTATATTTTAAGTATTCAGCTAACATTTGAACTTTGATCTTAATTACTTTTTAACTTATCTTTTGAATTTTCTCTAAAAAAGGGTAAATCAATAATTTGACAAGCATTCATTGTTTTTCCTGTGTACTAACCACTTTTGTAGAAACTAGTGGTATAAATGTAATGAGGTTTTGTTGGATTACAGACAGCATTACATGGGGTATGCTCAGAATTTCCTTTCTTGTTACAGTCAACCACTTAGGCACTTTGAGGCCTAAGTCTATTCATGTGGTGACTTTCTGATGAAAAGATTTTGCATTCCGATGTATTTTGGTAAACCCAGAATTTTTGCCTGGTCCACCTCCACCCACCTGCCACAACAGGAGTGGGGGAGGCATACTACTACATGAGTTAAAAGAATAGACAAGTTCTAATCCAGTCTTTCTCCTCCCCCCTCTTTAATTCTCCAGGTAGCAACATATAACTTGAAGAATTTAAAAAATTTATTTATTTTCTTGTTTACATCATTCATTTCCATGAGATTTTGAGTTACACATTTTCTCCCCATCTTTCCCCTACCCACCATCCCAAAACAATGCTTCCACTGTATAGCCCCTCCCCCAATCTGCTCTCTCCTATGTCCTCCCCCATTGCCCCTCTGACTTTCTGGTAGGGCAGGATGGGTCTGCTTACCCCAGTGCCTGTATATCTTAATTCCCAGTTGCATGTAGTTAATAATAATAATAATAATAATAATAATAATAATAACACACACACACATATATATTTTTAACGTTTGATTATAGAACTTTAAATTCTAGATTCTTTCTCTTCCTCCCTTGTCACCCACCCCCACTGGAAGGACAAGCAATTCAATACAGGCTGTACATATAT
>JAQQSW010003663.1:0-14639 GCA_028646575.1 Pseudocheirus occidentalis | reverse complement strand
TGGTTTGGGGACTTGTCCTTCTGGTTTTGAGACTCAGTGTTATGGTTTCTGAATAAAGATCTTGGTTCTGCCTTCCATGTGGAGAGTTTGCTACATTTTGTGATCCAAAACTATACCAGCATATTCATAACCATCATGGGTGTTGTGAATATTTCATTATTGATACAAGCTCTCACAGTCCTCATCTGGGGAAGCAACTCCTATAGAGAAAGGGCTGACCATCCTTAACAACTGCTAATCAATGCCCCCCACAGGGCAGGGAAGCCAATCACCTGAAGTAGCAAGGTATTCTCAGGGAGATACAGGTGGAAACATATGCCAGATAAATCAAGTCGCCACTACCACCATCACTTCAATTCCTAAGGCCCTAATGGAAATAGATCAGGACCTTCCCTGAATCAGTGCCTTGCTAAATCCTAAAACCAGAGAGGTCATTGTTTTGTATACTTAATTTCAAGATTTCTGTTATGCCATCCTTATTCAATGCACTTATAGTTTTTTTTTTTAAAAAAAAGCATTTTACTTTACTCACTCACTTTTGATGGATCTTTCTCTATTTTATTGAGAAGGTCTTACCATTCTATTCTGTCTTCTCAGGAATCAACAGTCCCAACTAACCTGATAACATCTATGGGGTGTCGTGGAAGGATGCTGGGTTTGGAGTCAGAAAAACTGGATTCAAACCTTAGCTCTGCCATTACAGACCCTTGTGATGTTCAGCTTCTCTTGGCTTTATTTTTCCCCATCCCTAAAATGATGACTAGAAGAATTCGAAGACCAATTCCAATTTTATATCTAGGATGCTAGGATGTAGAGATATAGTGGGCATGCCCTCCCTGTATCTCACAAAGTTGCTGACTCCCGTAAGATTATTCACTCTTTCTCAAGCTGTTGACAATAAGTGACAAATCACTTCTTTTGGGGGCACTGTGGTGTAGTGGAAAGAGTAATGGAGGGGTGGGTAGGTGGCACAGTGAATAGAGCACTGGCCCTATAGTCAGGAGGACCTGAGTTCAAATCCAGCTTCAGACACTTGACATATTTACTAGCCGTGTGACCTTGGGCAAGTCACTTAACCTCAATTGTCCCCCAAAAATAAAAAAAAGAAAAAGAAATGGATCTGGAGTCAGATGATTTTGGTTCAAATGCTGGTTCTACTATTTACTAGCAATGTAACAATGTTTAAGTCAGATGACTAGTCTGATCTTTAATTTCTCCGTCTGCAGGACTATACACCATAATTATGTTTGTGATCCCTATTATATAGGCTTATTGGTTTGTAATACCAATGATTAAAATGTGAATTAAGTCCTTTGTATATTGCAGAAGTTATATAACCCCTGCTATTTACTTCGTTTGTGATGAAAATGTCATTTGAAACAAAATGCAAAAAAAAAACCATATTGATGTGCACATGTAGTATGCAATACTTCCCCTTCTTTATTGATTGCAAACAATAATAAGCTATTTGAGGATTTAACCCCATACAGTGAAAGTACTCTGCCTCTGGAATCATAGAGCCAATCATGGAGCCAAATCTTGCCTCTGATACTTTGCTCTGTGTGACGTTTGGCAAGTAACAACACATTTCTGGGCTTGTAAAATGTTAGCCTAGGTGGTCTCTTGGGTCTGTTTTCAATCTATTATTCAATTTTTAGAAGTACTTTTTAAATTGAATTCTCCCTGGTGTCCCAGATGTGCTTCTCTCTTGTGAAAAGGAAAAGACTTTGTTTAGAGGCAGTGTGGGGCAGTGAGCAGAGCACTAATTTCTTTAAATCAAAGAACTTGGGTTGAAATCCCACCTCTATGGAATGTTGGGCAATGGACTTAATCTTCTCTGCTCTCACGGGGTTTTTTCTTCTTTAAAATGGAAGGGAAGAGGAAAAGAAGGGTAAACTGGGTGACTTTTAATATCCTTTCTTCCTATGATTTATGTCTATGATCCCATAATTCATCTGCCTATGATCTTTCTTGGATCCAAGCTTTTGTCAAAATTCAAGAGTAAACCACAACCTCCATTTAGCAGCCTCTCTTATGTTTAACATTTTCATCCATGAACTCTGTGAAATGTCTAAAAAAGAAAAACAAGGTGGACAGCATGCTACAGAACTTCACTTTGTGCTTGGGTGATGCAAAAATGCCTAGCACCACACTGGAGGAGTGTACTTTCTTCTCAACACTGTTGCATATTCTGATCCACTGAATATTCCAACAAACTAGATTATTATTTTTCTCAATGTAGAAACTGATCTCTTCTCTTATTCTTTCTGCTTCTTCTCTTCCTCCTCTTCCTTCTCCTCTTCTTTCTTCTACTCTTCCTCTTATTCCCCCTCCTCCTCCCCTCACCAATAATAAAAATAAGTAGTATTTGCATGCCATTTTAAGGTGTTCAAAATATTTTACATGTTAGCTTATTGATACTCAATCTACAGTGATCTTAGATATTTGTTTTTAAAGGTTTCTTTCCTTTTTAAAATACTAGATTCATTCTTCTTCAACTTTTCTCAATTTCATCTCTCACTATAGAATCTAGTCCTTCAAATGAAAGAGCAAGCTGGATTTACAAGATCCCAGATGATCATCCCATTTATTTCTTGAAGACTGTTTCCCTCCTCTACTTGACCTATCCTGTAGTCTTCCATCATGGATTGCTAGAATGAAACCATCAGCCTAAGGGCTCTCGTGGAATTTACCTGCTGTGATAAGCAATCTATGGCGGTAGCTTATATTTTTTTGAGCTAAGAAGGATGAGTAGTTTGAGATGGTGGGGTTTTCTAGGTGTGCATCCTGGAATCTAGTTCCATAGAGGTTATAAGTAAGGCAGGCATGAAGGAACTTCCTTTCCCTTCCACTATGCATAGTCATTCAGAATCTTTAAACTGGAAAGTGCTGTTTTTTTCTACCGTACCTTTAATGTTTAATCTCTACTTCAATACATCAGTACTTCTAGATATCTGTGACCTCACAAATATGGCTCTTCTTCTCAGCAGTCAGTTATTTAATAACTTTATTAAGTATCTACTATGTGCTTAACACTGTACATTCTTTCTTTCAAGGGATTCACAGCCTAATAGAGGAAACATGAATAACG
This sequence comes from Pseudocheirus occidentalis, assembly GCA_028646575.1. Lineage (NCBI taxonomy): Eukaryota > Metazoa > Chordata > Mammalia > Diprotodontia > Pseudocheiridae > Pseudocheirus > Pseudocheirus occidentalis. The sequence continues at coordinate 11,548 of JAQQSW010003663.1, read as the reverse complement.
ATGTACGAACAAATTCTACATAGGATACATTGGAAATAAGGCATTAGAATTAAGAGTGATCAGGAACCGTGCGTACCCTTTGACCTAGCAATATCACTACGAAGTCTGTATCCCAACAGAGATAAATAACAAAAAAGGAAAATGACGTATATATACAAAAATATCTACAGCAGCTCATTTCTGGGGTCAAAGAATTAGAAATTGAGGGGATGCCCATTAATTGAGGAATGACTGAACACACTGTGGCATATGATTATGATGGAATACTGTTGCGGTATGAGAAATGCTGAGCAGGATGCTTGCAGAAAAACCTGGAAAGACTTGCCTGAGGTGATGCTAAGTGAAATGTACTCTGTACAAAGTAATAGCAATATTGTAAGGTGATCAGCTGTGAATGCCTTAGCTATTCTCAGCAATACAATGACCCAAGACAACTCTGAAGGACTTGTGATGAAAAATGTCATTTATCTCAAAAGAAAGAACTGATGGAGTCTGAATATTGATTGAAGCATACATTTTAAACTTTATTTTTCTTTAGAGTTTTTGTCTATGTTTTCTTCTACAACATGACTACTATGAATGTGTTTTTCATGACTACACATGCGCAGCCTGTATCAAACCACATGCCTTCTCAATAGGAGTGGGTTGGAGAGGGAGGAAGGGAAAGAAATAGGAAGTCAGAGTGTTAAATATGAATATAAAAACATGTAGCTGTGGAAAAATAAAATAAAATATAAATTAGAAAAGAAGAGTGATCAGAAAAAGCTTCATGTAGAAGGTAGAATTTTAGCTGGGATTTGAAGACATCAGGAGGTAGAAGTGAGAAGGGAGATTATTCCAGGCATGGGGGACAGTCAGAGAAAATGTCCAGAGTCAGAAGATGGAATATCTTTTGAGAGGAAGAGTAAGAAGGATAATGTCATTGGATTACAGTCTATGTGGATGAGTGTAAGGCCTAAGAGGACTGGAAGGCTAGAGAAAGGACAGGTTATTAAGGGCTTAGACAGCAACAAATTCACATCTTATCCAGGGTGACTCAACCATATTCTCCCATAAATCCTATAGGAAATCTATACAGTCTATTGTAAGGAAGTCTTCTTGATTACCTTTCAATATTCCTTGACTCCAGGGAAGCTTTTGGACTGGTTATCCATTGGTCCTCATTCTTGTTATGTGAACAGTGCACATCCTTTTCTCATCATTCATTTGCTAACCAATATTTCTCCTGTTATGTGAGACATTATTGGTATTAAATCATTATACTAATTGCAAGAATAAGCAGTATTAATTATTAATGTTATTGGTATTATTGTTGTCCTTGCTATTTCTTTATTGCCTCTTTTGATCACCCTTACCTTTGATAGCACCCCTCTCTTGCCTTGTGTCTGGACTATTTTTTGTTTGTTTCTGTCTTACGTTTTATTTTATTTTATTTTTCTTTATTTCATTTTAGTTTAGTTTTTGCTTACTGTCTTTGCTTTGCTTCTATGGGGTAATTCCTTGCTTAGAATGTATTACATCCTACTTCCACCTACCACGTGCCTCTCTGCTCTCTGGGTTATCCTCAACTTCAATTCCAAGATAGAAACAAAATCATCAATAAAGGGCACAATTTAATGAATTTTAAAAATCATTTATAAAATATTAACTACATGAAGCACTGGGGACAAAAATGAGAAAGTAAGAAAGTTCACTCTGTCAGAGAGCTTGTATGCACAGTAGGGGAATCAATATAGAGAACCTGCAGCTGCGGCTCTTAAGGAAAGATCCAGTTAGGGCATGTGTTGTTAAATTGTTAAATATTAAATGTTAATTGTTAAATATTCACTGTGAGCATTTAACTCTCAGAAATGTGCAAACACTGAGTATCAAGGCTTGATTTATTGTTTGTTTTTCATTGTGAAGACTGAAGAAAGTGATAGAGAAGATGTTAATGATGCAGACTAAATTTAAAAATTTAAAAGAGCCAGTTGTTGAACATTTACCAGCACATCTCTGAACCCAGAGGTCCTTTGGGTATAGCAGCTAAGCAGTGTTAATGTGTCTTCCTCAATGGTGCATCTACTATTAATGCTTATTTTTGATGTTGTTAAACCATCTGGCTGTGCCAAGGACTTGGATAGATGAAACCTTCTTTTCAATGTCTTTAGTAACTATGGCTGCAGCACCCATCGAAGTAACTGACAGAGTACATCTCCACAAAGCTTGTACTCCAAAGGTGACAACTGCATGGGTCTTGGTTGGGAGGATTATTAGTCTGGAGGCTGCTGCTATTTCCATGGCTTTGGGGCTCACCTGCTCACTGTTGGCATTTGGTCAATGATTAGTATTGGTGGCAAAAGCCTCTTCTCCACAATACTTCTTCTTGAAGATGACTGCCCAGAACAGGCCAAAAGCAGCACTGGGGGTCTCTGGGTGCACTGCTATTTCCCAGGTCCCTTGGGCTCCAGGTCCCATTTTGTTGTTATTGAACCATATCAGTTTTGCCTGACTCTACATAACACCATTTAGGGTTTTCTTAGCAGGGACACTGGAATGATTCACCATTTCCTTCTCCAGCTCATTTTATGGATGAAGAAACTGAGGCAAATAGGGTCAAGTGACTTTCCCAGGGTCACACAGCTAGGAAGAGTCAGAGGTCAGATTTGAACTCAGGAAGATAACCCTGCACTTTATCCACTGTACCACCTAGGCTATCACCTTAAGGGTATGAGGAGAGATTGTGGCTTTGCTCTGACTCTCCTAGTTAAACCTCTTGTCTCTTCCTTAAAGTGTCTCAGGCATAATGGCCACACATAATAAGTAAAAGTGAGTCCTTTGCCAGAAAATTTTCAGTTTCATGGCATTATTGCCTTTGTTTTCCTGATTAGAAAATCTGCTTTTGCCACAAATTGTCATCTGCAAAACTGAGCATCTGAAATCTCTGTGTTTCAATTCAAGAAGCAAATACTTTGACAGAGGCTGCCAAATTTCCTGGGGGGAAAAAAAGTCTTTACCAAACAATACCACTCCCATTTTACAGTTCCTTGTAAAGAAGAGCAGGAGAGAGCTTTTCTCAGAACTCATTGTCGAGGACTAAATAAAATCAGATGTCAGAAAGCCTAAATTCATCCTGGACATTTTTGTTATCAGACAACAGCTGGAAAGCAAGATCTTGCAGGAGGCTTTTCTTCTTTTCATTTTAGATGTTTCCTGAATCATCTTCAGAACAGACCTAGAAACACGGCTTCTTTGGATGTAATATAAACCTTTTTGTAAGTTTTTCTTTTTAATTTGAGGGCAAGAAAATGAACACTCTCAAAAATGATAAAGGTCAGAACTCTATGCAAAGGTGGTTTCTGATCGTGGTTCTAAAACATTCAGAAAGAACCCCAGAGATCACTGATTTAGGGATGGAAGATAATGTTGACTTCATCCTGCTGATTCCCTCTCAGTTTATTATTGAAGGAACAAAGGGAAAAGATAACTTTCCTAGCGTCACACAATAAGTAGAAACACCAAGATTTGAAAATAGGTCTCTGACTCCAAATCAATTATTCTTTCCACCACATAAGGATGCTTTCACTTCTCCCTGCCATCACTGTGTACTTACAGTACCAGGAATGAATATCTATTGCTCACCTTCAGGAAAAAGAGGTTGTTCCCCCCCCCTTTGACTTTTGGTATCAGTGATGTACTTTCAATTTATTTGTGAATATTTTTAATTAATTAAGAAATTAAAATTTGAATAAGAGTCCAGTGCATTTGTTTTCTCCCCTTTGTAAAATAGCTAAGTCATTCATTTCACTGTCACATCCCGGCAGTTTTAGGCTTCTAGTAATGATCAATAGTGACCTACTTTAGCAGGGGTTTTGGCATTCCTGCAGTAGACATTTGGAGACTTGGACATGATTTCTGGATTGATTTTCTGTGGCTGAGAGTTGAGGTTGGTGCAGGGATTTCTGCATTGTGTGTGGGTGGGGAAAGGAGACAGTGTGGGTTGTGAACAGAGCAAATCTTTGTCATTTTTCATTATTTTCTCTCTTGCTTCCAATCCAGTACTTTGCATGACTGAGGAAAGAGTACTAGATTTGTAGTCATGGGACTTAAATTTTAATTTTGCCTCTGCTACTAAGGTACTATGTGCCCTTATATGAGCACATGTACCTCAACGGGACTCATTTTCCTCATCTGTAAGATGAAGTGGCTGGACTAGATACTTCCAATGGCTTCTGAGGGATCCAAAGATCTCTGTATTCTCTTTAAAAAAATCCTTCATTGGTGTTTTTGATTTTTGATATCAATGTGACTTGCCAATACTAGCATCCAAAGCACTTACTTTACAACTAAATAATTAAGTTACAACAAACAAGACACGTCAACCATATCAGATAACACGTGGAACATTCAGCACTACAGTGCACAGAGCGCTGGGCCTGGAGGCAGAAAGACTCATCTTCTTGAGTTCAAATCTAACCTCTAACACTAACTAGCTGTATGACCCTGGGCAAGTCACTTAACCCTGTTTACTGCAGTTTCCTCATTTGTAAAATGAACTGGAGAAGGAAATGGAAAACTACTTTAGTATCTTTGCCAAGAAAACCCTAAATGGAGTCACAAAAAGTTATGCATGATAGGGTCCTATGAGTTTTCTAAGAAATTGTTTTTGGGAAAGTAAAGCATTTAATGTATTTTAAATACGGCACCCAGCTCCTATACCAGAAATTATAGTCTGTGATTTCAATTTGTATCTCTTGAATCCATCCTGAGAAATATAATTTTGATCTAGATTTGCAAATTTATTAGTGAGGAAAATTTCCTCCTCTGATTCAGATTAATTACCCTATAATTTAGAGGACTGGAGAACCTTGAGGAGAGGTTGTCTAGTGAGTATGTTTTGGTGGCTGAACTTGAACCCAGATCTTTCTGATGCCAAGGCTAGCTCTCTATCCACCAAATCAATATACCTTTCATTCTGTAAAGAGCTGGTCTTTTATGTAGTGGAAGAGTTGCTGATGCCATCTAGGAGGTGGTTTTCTCTGTCCCTCTTCTTAAATTCCCAAGAGATAAAATGGAAGAGGGTAAAGAGAGCCACCATTTAGCAAGTGCCTGTTAGGTACCAGGCATCATGCTAAACATTTCATAAATATTATATTATTTAATCCTTACAACAACCCTTGGAAGAAGTGTTGTTTCCCCTGTTTTAAAGTTAAAGAAACTGAAGAAGACAGAAGTTAAGTGACTTCTACAGGGTCACATAGCCTGTAAGTGTTTAAGGCCAGATTTGAATTTAGGTCTTCCTGACTCTAGGACCAGGCCTCTATGCACTGTGCCATGTAACTGGGGAAAAGGAAATTCCTTCCAGTTGTGCTTACTTGAGCTCTGGGTCAGGAGGTCTGGCTGGTGTGTGTGTGTGTGTGTGTGTGTGTGTGTGTGTGTGTGTGTGTGTGTGTGTGTGTAGAACAGTACCTTCCATAGAAGGTTTTAGAGCTAAAAATCATAGAAGTTATACCCTGGGCAACTTGGCGGCTCAGGAAGACTCGATTTCCTGAGTCCAAATCTGGCCCCAGATGCTTTCTCACTGTATGACCTTGGGCAAGTCACTTTACGCTGTTTGCCTCAGTTCTTCATCTGTAAAATTAGTTAGAGAAGGAAATGGCAAACCATTCTAGTACCTTTGCCAAGAAAATCCCAAATGGAGTTACACAACTGAAAACAGCTGAAAAGCAACATCAATTAGAGAGAAGCCATACATACCTCCCGTAGGACCACGTGCTGACTACTCTTTGTGATCCTGGTACAAGTGCCTGGGAACTATCTGTGACCTAGATGGATAGAAAAGGTACCACCATGACATCGTCCATGCAATGTCACCACTTATTAGGGGAAATGTTTTGCTATGTTTGTGAAATCAGGGCAAAAATATGCCACATCTCGAAGGGTAAAACTAAGACTTGAGCCAACGCTAAGGTGGTGACGTTTCTACTTACCCAGTAAAACTTTAAAATGTTTCATCAAAACTCTTTGCAGGGGTAAGTTGTTGGATATGAATTTGTGTCGCTGAGCAGGGTAGATGTCAGTGACACAGAGTCCAGATGTGAATCAACAGTGCTTGACTTACACAGAGCAGGAATTGTACATGTTTTGACAGAAAAAGAAGAAATGGGCTTGAGCCCAGTGTTTTATAGTTCTTTTTGAGAGCTAGAAAAAACTCTAGAGTTTATCCAGTCCAGCCCCTGAATTTCATATTTGACTATGCCGAGACTGACCCGGCTTGCTTGCAGCTCCACAGATAATTCAAGGCAGAACTCAGGCCCTTATTTCTATTTCAGTGACCATTGCCTCAAAGCATCGGAAAGAATGCCCTGAACAGAATATCCAGCACTGAAAACGTGCTTTAAGATTTGCAGAGGGTTCGACATACGGTATTTCTTTTGATCATCATAACAATGCTGTGCAGATGGGACTATAAGTGTCCCCAACTTATAGTTGAGGAAAGTGAAGTAGCCAGATGGTGAAAGACCTGCCCAGGGTCATATATTCTTTTTTTTTTCCTTTTTTTGGAGGGGGGAGGTAGGGCAATTGGGGTTAAGTGACTTGCCCAAGGTCACACAGCTAGTTTTGTGTTAAGTATCTGAGGCCGTATTTGAACTCAGGTCCTCCTGACTCCAGGGCTGGTGCTCTATTCACTGCGTCACCTAGCCGCCCCTCTTCCTAACTCTCTATCTAGCATATATCTACTATAGTACCTACCTGCCTATGTTATTGAATGAATGAATGAATGAATGAATGGAGTTTAAAAAAATGTAAGGCTAATAATATTTCTCTGAAGGATATGCACATATGTACACAAATATAGACATATGAGCATGTGTACATGCACACATATACATGCTACATGTGTGTGTATACACATATAAATATATGTACACATGCATACTATATATGTATATGTACATATATATGTACACACACATATAATATATACTAAGAGATTGCAGACTATGAATTCATTAAAATGTGATTAAAATATCTGTAGCCCAGACAGGATGCAAGAGATACAGTAGACAGAGTGCCAGGCCTGGAGTCAAGGAAGACTCCTTCCTGAGTTAAAAACTGACCCCAGATGCTTCCTACCTGTGTGACCCTGGGTAAGTCACTTAACCCTGTTTGCCTCAGTTTGCATGACTGTAAAATGAGCTGGAGAAGCAATGGCAAACCACTCCAGCATCTTTGCCAAGAAAACCCAAAATTGGGTCACAAAGAGTCAGACACAACTGAACAATGACCGAACAACAACAAAACCCCAGTGATTCTCTGTTGAGCATATACTCCACGGAAGGCAATGACAGAAAGATCTTATGTGCATCAAAATATTATTATAATAGCGCTTTTTCTAGTAGCAAAAAAACAGAACAAAACTGGGAACAAAGTAGGTATCCACTTAGTGGGAAATGACTTAGCAATAGTGTCGTGTAGATGTAATGGAATGTATCTATTCCATAAAAAATGATGGCTATGAAGAAGCATAGAAAGAGTTTTATGATCAGATTCAAAATGAAGGAAGTATAACCAGTGCCAAAATGACTATAACAAAAATAATAAAAGTTAAAAAAAACTGAAAGGCAACATTGTAATTTTAATGAACAAGCAAGAGAAGAGTTAAGAAAATGTATAACCCTTTTCTCTCTGCAGAGGTGGAGGACTATAGATGTGCAATGTTGCCATTATTCTCAAACGCAAATAATAGACTGTTTTACTGAACTGCTTTTAAATTCTTTTTTAAAAGATCATCATTATAAGTGATGTCACCATGAGGAGAGAAGGAAGGAGGAATGTATTAACAAATACATATTAATAAAGATAATAATAAATACGTATTAATAATATTAAAACACACATATTAATATATGCATATTAATAAAATAAAAAAGTAACACAAAAAACAAATAATGTCAGCAAAACTAAAATTTAAAAAAATGTTAATGCAACTCAAAAGTAGCATATGTCAATCTACAAACATTTTTCGAAGCATGTGCCTAAGTCTTTACTATCTTGCCTGATTGATAAAATATAGTTTATATGTGGTTCTTAAACGTGCATTATATGTTTAAATATAACCGAATATTTAAACACTGCATACTACAAAAAAAAGGAAGGAAAGAAGCTTTCACAAAGCACCTACTATGTCCCAAGCAACAGCCCTGTGAAGTAAGTGCTGTTTATCATTCCCATTTTAGCTGAGGGAACTGAGGCAGACAGAGGTTAAGTAGCCATATGAATGGTAAGTGTCTGAGGCCAGATTTAAACTTATGTCTTTCTGACTCCAGGCCCAGTGGTATAAGTGCCTTAGGACTTAGTGGCCCCTACCATAAATAGGACACAAATAGTCCTTGTCAACATTTGGGGTGGATTCTCTAAACTTGAGCATCTTGTGTATCTTTTCAGCTGTTTCAATTCTGCTTTGCTCCTAGAGCACAGCACCTTCTCTGATGAGGGCATGCCATGCTGAGCAGTTCTGTGCCAGTATCTCACACATCATGCAATCAGTTCCAAAACTCTTCAGAGAGACCTTGAGAGTATCCTTGTATCACTTCTTCTGACCACCATGTAAGTGCCTGCCTTGTGAATTTATCTCTAAAATAGTCTTTTAGGCAAGTGAATGTTTGGCATTGAAACAAGTAGCCAGCAACTGGAGTTGTGCTCTGTTCAGTGGTGTTTGAATGCTTGCCAGTGCAGCTCAAGCAAGGACCTCTGCGGCCATTACCTCGTCCTGCCTGGTAATCTTCAGAATTTTCCTAATACAATTCAAATGGAAGTGATTCATTTTCCTGGGATGGCACCGGTATGCTGACCATGTGTACAACACATTGTGCGTGTGTGTATACATGTATGTTTAGCTATACATTATATTATTTAATCTTAAACTCCAAACTAAATCCCCATTCTTGGAAAAAATAAGTAATTTAATTAGGTAGGCTCTAGGAGAAATAAAGATCAGGAAGAGGAGGGTCCCAGTGTACCACAATAGCTCCCTACTGACCCATTCAATTTCCTAGCATCACTTTGGAATTGGCATTTGTTCAAAATCACGGCTTGTGAGCCACATATTCTCCCTATATCTCTTCATTCTAGACAGAATTAAAGGCATGGCATAATAAGGCAAAAAAAAAAAAACATCTGCAGAGAATTGAATAGAAAGGTACTTACTTAAAACTAGGAATTAAAATAAGTGCTAGCCTTCCATCACTACTTAACCCACGCTGCTTTTTTTTAATGTCTTTAGTCCCAGAAGCATGTAAATTTCTGATTTCTGTGCTGCCTCATCAGTATAACCCTGCATGCCAGAGAACAGAAGAGATGCCAATGACCTCCCGAGAAATTAGTGCTTAAGATGCCTGGGATAGCTTTGTCTCTCAATATGACTACTGTGAAACCTCAGTATTCTGCTACCTTGCTTTCAGGCACCAAATCTCTGAGTATGGGCACAGTGACTGCTGGGATCCTGCAGCCATTATTTATTTAACAGAGGGATCTGAAGTCTCAACATCCAAAGGTATTGCCACTTCAATATTTGAGAGCACTTAGTAATAAACAAGGTTGAAGAGATCAAGTTCTTGTCCCAGGCAGAGTGAGACCTTACCCAGCACAAGTTCTGTGCCTCTGCTTCTCTGCTTTCCTCTCTTTTTTCATTCTTTTCATTCCTTCTCCTTCATGATCTTCAGTACTGTTACCTTAAATCTTATCATGTCTCATTTCCCTTACTGACCTCTATTCAGCCTCTCTAATACTAAAAATTTTCACTCCTGTTTCTACCTCCCCAGCCCAAGCTTGCATCCAACTGGAGGCCTCCCCAGCAGACACAGTCCTCTTGTTCAGGTAACTACATATCACAGGATGTGGAAAAATCAAAGCTGGAAGGGAAGAATTAATTATGGACTGGGGTAATCTCTTCAGCGATTTGATTACAGCTGTAGGGTATATCCATTACTTCCCACTTCCTATGGTCATTTTCTGTTCCCTCTTGGCAATTTAATTGATAAATGTCCATGGATAATGTGTCATAAGTTATTCACAAATGAATCAAAGTTTATGTTGGTGAGGATTACGGAGTAAGAAGTAATAGGAGAAAGGAAAAGAGAATTAAAAATAAATCATTTTAAATACTTGGATTACTCATGACTCAATGGGTAAAAGGAAGAGGAATTTTCAGCTAGGAAAAGGACATATGGAGGTAATAGAATTTTTTAAATTTCAATTGAACGTATTTTTTATTGAATTGTTCATCAAAAGGGAGACTTTGGGATGAGAATCTTTGGAGGTTGATAAAAAAAAGACAAAATATGTTTCCTTATTTAACCCTTTCCTTTGGATTTCTCTTATGACATACAGGCCCCACTTCTATTTGGGGGATTTCTTTTTTACTCTCTTGGCTTAAAGCCCCCAGCTTGGTGATCTGGGACAATGTATGCAGGGAGTCACCTATTTACATATTGAGATCAACTCCCTTCTTGAAAGCGTGCAGTTCAGAGTATTACAGAAGAACATTTTTAAAATTGAAATCAGGAGAAAAACAAAATAAATATCCTTAAATAATTGAGTGTTAGTCTCAAAAAATATTTTAATCATTGGTGTTGCTTATATATTCCTTAATGATGATTATTTTAGTGAGGTTGCTATTGCACAAACTCTATCCTGTTCCTTAGAGGGTCAATGTGGGGGAGGATGGATGAGGACGCTTTTCCAAAGAAGCAGTGAGGAACAAAACATTTGGGAGTTCCTGTGAAAAGTCAGACATGTGTGTGGTGTGTTTTGATAAATCTCTAACTGGAAAAAGAGTATGAAGATGACAAGGCATATAAGGATTGGAAGAGGGTTAAGTAGCTGGCTGTAGAGCTCATAGATGAAATTTTGAAAAAGAAGCTCTTATAAATGTCTAGCACACAGCAACTTGAAGCTATGACTGAGTTCCACATTCTGTGTTCATTTCATCCTTTCTCTCTGTCTCTCTGTCTGTCTCTCTCTCTGTCTCTCTCTTTCCTTCACTGTTCTGTGTCTGTCTCTGTCTCCATCTCTGTCTCTCTCCCTCTCTCCCTCTTTTTCTCTCTCCTTCTCTGTCTCTCTCCTTCACTCTTTTCTCTCTCTCCCTCCTTCAGTCCTCTCTCTCTCTTTCCCTCCTTCACTCTTCTCTTCCTCCCTCCTTCTTTCTGTCTCTCTGTCTCTGTCTGTCTCTGTCTCTCTCTGTGTCTCTCTCTCTTTGTCTCTCTGTCTCTCTCTCTGTCTCTCTCCCTTTCTCTCTCTCTCCCCTTCACTGTTCTCTCTCTGTCTCTCTCCCTCCTTCACTCTTCTCTCTCTCTCTATCTCTCTCCCTCCTTCACTCTCTCTTTCTCTCTCTCCCCCTCCTCTCCTCTCTCTATCCTTCCCTCACATCCTTCTTTCTTTCTTTCTTTCTTTCTTTCTTTCTTTCTTTCTTTCTTTCTTTCTTTCTTTCTTTCTTTCTTTCTTTCTTTCTTTCTTTCTTTCTTTCTTTCTTTCTTTCTTTCTTTCTTTCTTTCTTTCTTTCTTTCTC
>JAQQSW010003662.1:0-14639 GCA_028646575.1 Pseudocheirus occidentalis | reverse complement strand
TGTATATATAGTATAGGGGTAGGGAGACCCTCCCTGCCAGAAAGTTAAAGGGGTGTTGGAGACGGGTATAAAAGAGAGCAGATCAGGAAGGGGATTTAAAGTGGGATTGCTGTTTTGGGGTTGGGGGTAGAGGAAAGACCGGGAGAAAATTTATAACTCAAAATCTTGTGGAAATCAATGATATAAACAAGAAAATAAATAAAAATTTAAAAAAAAGAAAGTTAATACTGATAGTCAATGAACTTGATATACCTACATGTATGTCTACATAGGAGGCTATATATGCATATGAATACGTATCTGAGCATGTGCGCATATGTGTACATAGAGGGTACAGGATCAATTGAATATGCAGGAATGATACTTTAAAAGGATCAAAAGAAAAGAAGAAGAGGTACAATTATATTTAGGAAGTTTTCCAGTACTTTAGATTTTCTCAAATTGCTTACACACATATGCACAAACACACATACACACAGAGCACACAACACAGACATACATATACTAGTCACATCTCTCTTGTTAACAAAGTCATTTTTCAGGAAAAGAAATATGTGTAGTGGATACAGTTTGGCGTATGATATTTGGGGTTATGATGATCAGATTCTAAATCTTGCCTTTGATATATTTTGTTCTCTGATGCCTGAAAAATCACTAAACCTCTTGAATATGTAATTCCTTAATATTCCTCTCTCATGCTTGGGATACTTGGGTTGTCATCTGCTTTGATGATGGGAATACCAATACTACAAATTTCTATGTTGATGAAATCACATGTCCTCCAAAATTTCCGTATTTTTAAACGTTTCTATAAGACTATGAATTGTAGGGGTTGCTAGGTGAAGCAGTGGATAGAGCACTGGCCCTGGAGTCAGGAGGACCTGAGGTCAAATCTGGCCTCAGACACTTAACACTTACTAGTTTAGTTGTGTGACTTTGGGTGAGTCACTTAACCACAACTGCCCTGCCTTCCCCCCTCCAAAAAGAAAAGAAAATAAAAAGACTGTGAAATGTAGAGTGACAGAGACTTTGAAAAATCATATTTGTGTCTCACCTGGAAGATAACAGGAAGATGTTTCATGGTTTTATATAGACTTAAACAGTGTTAACAAACCAACAGAACTGAATACCTGCTGGTTTCCTATTGACTGTGAAAACCCCACATCAACATTTTCTACATTGCATTGCATTTTTATTACTTTGTTAAATATTTTTCAATTACATTTTAATTTGGTTCCATGAAGTTCCAAAATTTTTCTGAGGTTTACCTCTGAGCCACCAGTTTGAAAAATCTGGGATATAGCATCTCATCAATGGCTGGAAAGAAGTATTATAAAGGAAACTGTCCTGTAATATATGCTCTGAAAAGGAGGTGGGTCCATCATGTTTCAAGAACTCGGGAGAAATTATGGACAGAGCCAGAGTTCTGAATGCTAAAATCCCAGAGGAAGGCCTCCATTGTGCAGATTTCATATGAACAACTTTTGTGGTGGTGGTATTCAGTTGTTTCAATCTCATCCTAATCTTTGTGAACCCATATGGGGATTGCTTGGCAAAGATACTGATATAGTTTGCCATTTCCTTCTCCAGGTAATTTTACAAATGAGATACTAAGGAAAACAGGATTAAGTGACTTGCCCAGGGTCACACAGCTTGAATCTGAGAACAGAATGGAACTTATGAAAATAATTCTTTCTGACTCCAGAGCTGACACTCAATCTACTCCTCTGAGTACCTGAGCCAACTAATCTATTAATCATTTTTTTATTAAGCAGTTCTTGTATCCAAAAGAGATCATTTTTGAAAAGCACTTAGTTCAGTGTCTGGCACATAGTAGGCACTTGATATGTGCTAGACCGTCCCTCAAATCCTACCCCCTATGTCAGGAACTGTGGTAGGACCTGGAGATATAAGTGCATAGAATGAAATAATACTCCCCTAAGAGGTGCTTATATTATAATGAGGAGAAGACAAGTATCAACAAAGAACATAATATATATTCGCATATATATAAAATAGTTAAATATGAGGCATTAAGAGAAAGAGTAATAATATGAGGAAAAGCTTCATGATACTGCTTGTGCTGTGTTTCACACAAAAAGAACTCTAGAAGGGTGAGGTAAGGAGGAAATATATTCCAAACACATGCTACAACCTATTCAAACACACAGAGAGGAGAGATGAAGTGTTGTGCACGTAGCGTAGAACAAAGAGAAGACCATTTTGACTGGATCATAATTGAGAAGAGTGGAGCAGAAAAGCGATATTCAGTGAGGCAGAAAAGATAGTTTGGGGACCGATTTTGCAGAGTTTTAAAAATTAAAAACAGTGAAGTTTACATTTTATCATAGAAACAATAGCAAGCCATTGGAGTTGATTTGGGGTAAGAAGGCCTCAGGGTCTGATGTGCACTTAAGGACTATTTCCTTGGCAGCAGTGTACAGGATAGACTAGACTTGTGAGAGACTTGAGGTAGGGATACCAATTAGAAGGCTGTCATAATAATCAAGGTGAGATGTGATGGAGGCCTAAGCTGGTGCCCATGTCAGTGGAGAAAAATAGGATTCAAGGGTCAAGGCTGAAATGGCAAGAAAGGCTTCATGGGAAAAAAATGGCACTTGAGCTGTGTTTGAAAGGATCTTTAAGAAAATGTAAATATAGCACAGAATGAAAAAGTGTGGAAGGATTGTTTCACGCAAGGAGTGTTCACATCAATGAGTAAATGGATTCATTGGAGTGTTAAACTACCACTGATTGTCTCAATCACATGAGTACAACAGGTCAGTGATGGGGAATATAATAAGGACATGTAATTTAATGAATTTAATTCAATAAATTTAACGATGTACAATGAATAGATCAATTACCTTACACATTAGATTCAAAAGAACAAAAATAGACTAGGAGATCAAGAAATAGTCTTTTTATTAAGGGTTGGAAATGAGGAGTACTGGGTCATCAATTCTGGATGTCTGTAAATCTTCAAAAAATGTTATGAGTTATAACAGACTGAAGCCTACTTTCTCATAAAAGAGTATGTATAACTCTTTGTGTGTATGTATGTATATATATATACATATGCACACATGTATACATGTGTTATCTCTTTATAGGCAATGTGTAGTTCTGTCTATATGTATATAGGGATATAAACATATTTGCATATAGATGCAAAGGTAGGTGTAACTGATATATGTATTTATACATGTGTGTATAGGTACACACACATTAATATGCACACATATATGTACCTGCATGTATATGCACAAATAGATAGATATTTAAGTAATCATGGGTGAGACCAAATCTAAATTTACTTCAGGTTCCAAATTTTACATGACCATATGATGAGAAACAAGTCATTAGAACATTTTATAGAAGAAGTTTCTATATCTAAACAAAGGTGTATTTATAATTTTTGCACATGTGAAACTTTCTTGGTTCTGTATCTCATCAGTATTAAAAAAATTCTTCATCTGCAGAAATTGAAACCCTTTCTCAAATTGTACAGGCTTTTATTATGCATTGCCCCAAATCCTCTATGGAATATATCTACCTATCATGACAGAAATTTCCTCTGGTTCTTTTAATATTTCATAAATTCCAGTTCAGCACTAGGCCTATGCATCTTCTCACTTTCAAAGTCCCTCCATTTCAAGAAATAAGATCATAATTTAGTCATTTTTCAGTCATATCTGACTCTTTGTGACTGTATTTGGGACTTTCTTGGCAAAGATGCTGGAGTGGCACATCATTTTTTTCTCCAGTTCATTTTATAGATGAGGAAGCTAAGGCACACAGGGTTAACTGACTTGTGCAGGGTCACACAGCTAGTAAGCATTGATGACAAATTTGAAATTAAGAAGATGAGTCCTCATGCTTTAGGTCCAGCACTCTATCCATTGTCCCACCACCTGCCATAAAGTGTCCAGAACTTACCAAATGGAAACAAACAAACAAACAAAATTATGCCACAAATAATATAGCTTTAAAGGGAGTCAGAAGATTTTATAGGACTTCGAACAGGAAAAAAATGTCATACAATAGTGGATAAGTTTTGAAATGATACTTTTACAAAAACAAAAAAGGTAAGAGAGAAATCGACTACATAGGCCCATTTTCTCATTTTTACAAAATCCTTATGAAAATGGTCTATTCAAAGTAAAAAGGATGCTTGTTGTGAGTATATATTTTTAGAAAACCAAAACAGAAAATTCTGCAGATGATTTTCTACAGTAGATCACAATTTCAGTCAGACAATGTAACTAACAGAGAAGTGTACAAGAAATAACAATCTGCTTTGTGTATTGTTTGCCAATTTAACAAAACTAAACATTTGATTCATTAGAACAAACTGCAGCTTTAAATGCTCTCCTCTGCCACAGTGTCTTCCACGCATATGTTAAAAACATACAAGTTTCCATAACAGATGTAATCACTGTGATAATTTATTCAATGATCCTCTGAGTGTCAACATCAAATAAGGCATCAAACATGGAAACATATGTTCCTCTAATGTGCTTTTTATTATATTTTAAATTTATATTCCTAGACACATAATCTACTTAGCTTCTATCTATCCAAATATACAAAGTGTATAATAAAATGCATTAAAGGCAATTTTTGAAAGATTTTTTTCATTCTTAAGTAACTTATATTACTAAGAAACAAGAGCTGTGAAGTTTTAAAATAGTTTAACAATTATTGTTTAGGAAATAAATTGTAATAGAATACTCATTCCTATGTAGGAAATTAAGTGGCTCCATGATATTTTTATTTTTTTTTCTAAGATCTGTGCATTCAAGGTAGGGAAGTACAAGTTTTTTACAAGTTGTGTTTTTTTTCCGTTTCTTTATATTCACAGCATTTAGCCTGAGGCATAGAACAGAATAAGCACTCAATCAATGTTTCTTGGTTGATTGATCTTCCCTTATTATGGGCATCTCCATAATCTATAGGAAAAGTTGTGTAGCAAAAGCAGCTGAATTAGAGATACTGAGCACCCACATTTTCCAATTTGATTGATTGATATGCATTAACTGATTTCTAATTGCTGACCTAATTCATATGAGATCACACATTGCCCATTAACACTGAAACAGAGCACATAGAGAAAATTCTGTCTTCTCTCTTCTAAAAGGCATAAAAATTAAAATTACTTAGAGTTGTCAACAGAATGTGAATGACATATCCATCTTGCTCTACAAGAAAGTAATGGGGGTAAGAATGGGGGGGTATAAGAGAGAGCAGATTCGGGGAAGGGGTATCCTGGGGAGGGGGTAGGGAGAGATGGGGAGAAAATTTGTAACTGAAAATCTTGTGGAAATGAATGTTGAAAACTAAAAAATATATAAATTTAAAGAATTTTTTTAAAAAAGAATGTGAATGACAGAGACTAGATGTAGGTTCTAGTCTTATCTCTAGAAACAGTTTACTTTGTAACCTTGGGCTTAAACAATTGTCTTGTGTGTGTGTTTGTCTATATACACACACATATACATTATATGTGTGTACATACATAATACACATATATACATATGAGTGTGTGTTTCCAAATGCAGATATGGGTACCTGTGTATATGTGTGTATACACATACATACATATATACATATGCAATAACATATGCATATACGCATACACACATACATGCATATACACATATACATGTTCCCATTATCAGAGAGTATAACTAGGTAAATTATAATGTCCTTTCAAGCTCTGGCAATCTATGGAGTAGGGTTCTAAATGGCAATCAGATTTTGCCACAAGTGATTGTGATCTTTATACAAATGGTGTCCTAAGGGTTAAGAGTTGCCTTTTCAGTACTTTGTGAAGCTCCTAGTTTATTCTGTAAGGTGCAGCGGCCCTAAATTCTATTCTCCCTTATCTTGAACCTGTACCCAAATAATTGCTTTTGTTTCTCTTATCCTGTGTTCCGCAGGTCCTTTAATTTTTAAACCGTATCCTTTTGCCCTATCCTTAAATCCTTAAACCAGAAAGAATTCTCTTTGTCTCCCTCACCCTCTCCTGTCTAAACTTTAACCTCCATAAAAACCTCTAACACAACATCATCATTCTGAAACCTTCATATAAGCATAACTCCCCCAAATATCAAGGTCTCAGCCTGCTTGCTAAGGTAGCACATGATGGCTAACAGAAGTTTAAGTGAATTCTTTCTAACTTGCTCTCCCAAAACTCTGCCCTCAACAACTGGAATGTAGTCATTTGTAATACAGAAAGCCCATTATTAAGGATGATAGAGATTTCAGGGAATGACTGAAGGCTGGAAAAGAAATGTCGAAAAACACAATGAACATAGCCAAATAAACTCTTCTAGGTTAAAATGAGTCAGTTTACTTGATTAAATTTGGAGAGATAATCTAAGAGCTTCCTCTAAACAGCAACACTTTGAATTCACAACATTTAGGCATATATTAAATCTGATTTTAAACTTTGTCCAATACTTATTAAAGTTTGATTACTCTAATTTGGTAATGTTAGCTTGGATCCTTAGAATTATTTGCTAAGTTAGTTTTAGAGGTTGCCAGTAAAAGCTGTATCATGATGAAAGAAGTTTACAATTTGGAATATCAGTAAATCAAACAATTACATTCCCAACAGTCGAGTTTAACTAACTCTATGGCAAATTATTTCATAAAGTGAAACTTTTATTTAAAGGAGCTTATTATTCCCTACTGATCTGAGAGGTTCATTTAAAAAAATATCTCAGCTGTGATGACTAGTGAAGTAGAAAGGATACTAGAATTAAAGTCAGAAGATCTGGGTTTAAATCCTGGATTTGCCATGTGTTAGCTAAATGACCTTAAGTAAATAATCTTTCTTACTATGAGTTTCCTCAATTGTAAAACAATGATGATAGCTAACATTTATATAGCTCTTACTATATGCCAGGCTCTTTACAAATAATATTCTATTTAATTCTCACAAAAACCCTAAAAGTTGGTGCTATTATTATTCATATTTAACAGATGAGGAAACAAGTTAAGTGACTTACCTAAGGTCACACATAAGTATGCCTTCCTAACTCCAGGGCCAATGTTCTGTCTATTGTGGTACCAGTTGCCTTACCCACCTCACAGTTGTGTTAGGACATATCTTGTAAAACTTTAAGTGTTATAAAATACAAGTTCTTTTTTTGAAATTTTTATGATATTTGTGGAACTATGGAGCGGAGATACGTAGCCAAGCCCTCAGAGGGGTCTTTCTCTATGAGGTTACCTACATTTCTTTTTTAATTACCACTAGAAGGCAGAGTTTACTTAGTGATAATTTAACTCTTTGTTTCAAATATTTCAATAAACACTAATTGCTGAAAGAGATAAAACTCATTTCCCACAAACCTACCAGCCATTTTAAAAAGAAAACTAACTCTTTATTAAAGCACGGATATGCTTTTTAAATAACCATATACATTATAGTCATAGAAAAAAAAAGTTTAGCAAAATTATTTGATCTCTTAGAAAAATGAATTCTCAAGTGATGTGACAAGAATCTGATCTTATTGTGTTGTGTCATATTTTAATCATTTGGATAAATGAATAAATGATATCTTTTTCAAACGTACTGATTCCTCAAAGATGAGAGACCTATCTAACATATCACAAGTTCAAACTCTAAACCAATCTTACAAGAACTTAGGCTAGTACAGACTAAGTAAAAAAAATGAAATTTAATATTAATAAATGTAAAACCTTAACCACAGGTCCCAAAAAATCAACTTTGCAAATACATAACAGGGGAAACAGAGTAAGACAGTAGATTTTTCTGTAAAATTATGTTCTTTTTAAATAAATTGGAAGCTCAATATTAGAAAAACAGTATACCATGGCAACCAAGAAAGCTACTAATAATTTAAGCTGACTTAAGAAAGGTGTCACATTCAGGGTTAAGTAGGCCATAATTTCATTGTATTCTGCATTGGTTGAATCATATCCAGAAAATTATGTGCGGTTCTGACCATGATATTAGAAAGGTTGCTGATAATCAACAGAATACACAAAAGATATGTCATGACAGTGATGGATCTCAACATACTACTGCATAAAATTTGGAGAAGGAAATGAAAGGGTTTAGTTTGAAGAAAACTTTCATTGGATATTTTCAAATATTTGAAATATTTTAATGAAGAAAGACAAAAGTTCTATTGTTTTTCCCAGAGAAGAGAACTTGGAGCAAGATCCAGAAGTTACAAAGGGAAGAACTTTAACATGTTATAACAGAACATTTCCTAACAGTGAGAACCATTTAAACATTTAATGAATTCCCTTAGGAGGTTATGAAAAGTCCCACAAAGAAAGACTGAATGACTACTTAGCTTAAAGAGGAAACTGTTGTTTAGGGCTGGGTTAGACAAATTGGCTTCTGAAACCCTGTCCACTTTGAGATTTGGTGACTGTGAAATGATTAACTAATTTTATCTTATACTCCCATATTCTTCTTGGCTGGGTTTAGTTCAGGTATTATTTTGGTTGGCCGGTTGTTTTCCTTTTTACATGAACTTCAGTTTCTTTCTTTTGATGGTACCTTTGGCCACATAATGAGAAGACAGGATTCACTGTAAAATATCACGAGCTTGGGGAAAATTGAAGGCAAAAGAAAAAGGGGATGGTAGAGGATGTCACATATAGATTAAGTCATGGAAGCAACAAACATGAACTTGGACAGACTATAAGACATAGAGGAGGACAGTAGGACTTGGAGTGCTGTGGTCCACAGGATTCACAAAGAATCTAACACAACTGAATGACTGAACAATAATAAGCAGCATTTAGAGCCCTAAGTTTCCTTGGGGGAAGGGAGAAACTAAGGTAAGAGAAGAATAACTACAAAAGAAAAATTGAAATGGATTGATAAGCTTTTTTTTTTTGAGGGCAATTGGGGTTAAGTGACTTGCCCAAAGTCACACGGCTAGTTTTTGTAAGTGTTTGAGGCCGGATTTGAACTCCTGTCCTCCTGACTTCAGGGTCGGTGCTCTATTCACTGCACCACCTAGCCACCCCCTCTAATATTCATTTCCGGTATCATATTTCTATGCATTGACTTTACAAATCACCAGTGTCCCTATTATATCACCAACTAGTCATGTAATTTTGGCCAAGTTATTTAGAGTTTTTGAGCCCCCGTTTTACCCTCTGCTCGTCCTGCATGAACATATAAGCAGTAATTCAACAAATAAAAAGTAGCTGGAAGAGAGGAGAAAGGGAAGAGGTGGTTGTCAGGGAGGAGAAAAGGAAATCTGGAAAAAAAACCACAGAAGTAGTCAAGCTTTGCTGCCACCCCTTCTGAAATTGTGTTCTAGGTAGGCAGAAAACAAGAGAGACAAGGGGTGGGTCGTGAAGTTCATAACCTTGCTGTTATCCTCAGCTTCTCACTCTCATTTTTCTACATATCCAATTTGTTATCAAACATTGCCATTTTTTCTTCCTTAAAAATCTACAGCACTGAGGCAGAGCCAAGATGGCAGAAAAAAGGAACAGACTCGCCTGAGTTTTTCCCAAAATCATTTCATATACCTTTCAATAATGACTCTAAACAAATTCTAGAGTAGCAGAACCCACAAAAAGGCAGAATAAAACAATTTCCCAGTCCAAGACAACTTAGGTTGGTACAAAAATTGTGTCCAACAGGGTGAGAGAAGGGCACCATTCAGGGAAGACTGGGCTCCAGTAAACCAGGAGCAGTCCTAGGGGCAACTGAGTCAGGTGGTTTCCAGACATATCAGTCCACAGACTCTAAAGACAATTTAGAAGATCAGCAGATAAGGTCAGTCTCACCAGGTGAGATTGAAGAACAGGGTAGTACAGACCATGGAGCACAGACCAGGCCCCTGCAAACCAGGAGCAGGCCTGAGGAACCACTGAATCAGCAGTAGTAGTAGCTATTTCCAGAGCTCTTGACCCACAGATAATAAGAGGGTTGAATAATTGATCAGAAGGAGATTACAAGGTGCTCTTTGCTGAAATTGGAGGCTAGACTCAGTTGCTTTGCTCATACTCAGATCAGGGTCCCAATCCTGGATGGCAGTCATAAGTTGATGAGGAGAACCAGGACACAAACTGCCTAGAGTTTGCAGCCATAGTGGAGTAGTTATAGGGCAGAAAAGAGTGCTTGTGGTCACACACAGATTATGAGGGTAGTTAATACCTCCTTACTAAATATCACCTTAGAAGAACTGAAAACTCACAGATCCTTGACATATCTCTGGGAAAAGCTTCACAAACTCCCTGAAGCTTGAGACAATGTGCCCTACCCCCTGGAAGCAGAGACCTACTTTAACAAAGGGTCAAAAGTCAAGTAATTGACTGGGAAAATGAGCAAACAACAGAAAAAAAAATTCTGGCCATAGAAAGCTACTATGGTAACAAAGAAGATCAAAACACCCACTAAGAAGAAATTAACAAACTCAAAGGACCTATATCCAAAGCCTCCCCCCAAACAAACAAACACCAAACATGAATTAGTCTCAGGCCATGGACGAGCTCAAAAAGGATACAGAAATTCAGTTAAAGAGAAGTAGAGGAAAAATTGGGAAGAGAAATGAGAATTATACAAGAAAATCATGAAAAACAAATGAATAGGTTGGTAAAGGAAACATAAAAAATATATTGAAGAAAATAACATCTTAAAAACCGAGTAGACCAAATGGTAAAGAAATCCAAAAAAAAATCAGATTAATACCTTAAAAAGTAAAATTGATCAAATGGAAAAGGAAGTACAAAAGTTCAGTGAAGAAAATAATTCCTTATAAAATTAGAATGCAGGGGTGGCTAGGTGGTGCAGTGAATAGAGCACAAGCCTTGGAGTCAGGAAGACCTAAGTTCAAATCTAGCCTCAGTCTCTTAACACTCACTAGTCACATGATCTTGGTCAAGTCACTTAAGCACAATTGCCTTCCCCCCTCTAAAAAAAAAGTAAAATTATAATGGAGCAAATGCAAGCTAATGACTTTCTGAGAAATCAAGTAGCAATAAAACAAAACCAAATGAAGGAAAAAAAAATAAGAGAAGACAATGTGAAATATCTCATTGGAAAAGCAACAGACCTTGAAAGTGGATCCAGGACAGAAATTTTGAAAATTATTAGGCTTCCTGAAAGAGCCTAAGACATCATTTTTCAAGAAATTATCAAGGAAAACTGCCCTGATATTCTAGAACCAGTGGGTAAAATAAAAGTGGAAAGAATCCACCAATCATCTCCCGAAAGAGATCCTAAAATGAAAACTGCTAAGCAAATTACAGTCAAATTCCAGAGCTCCCAGGTCAAGGAAAAATATTGCAAGCATCCATAAAGAAACAACTCAAGTGTCATGGAGCTACAATTAGGAAAACACAAAATTTATCAGCTTCTATATTAAAGGATCAGAGGACTTGGAATATGATATCCCAGGGATCAAAGGAGCTAGGATTACAACCAAGAATCTTTTTCTCAAAAAAATTGAGTGTAATTCCTTTTTGGGGGGGGGGGAAGGGTGATGGTGGGCTGGAAAGTGGGATGAATTTTCAATGAAATAGAAGACTTTAAGGTATTCTTAATGAGAAGACCTGAGTTGAAAATTTTTCTTTCAAATGCAAAACTTAAGAGAAGCATAAAAAGGTAAGCAGAAAAGGAACTGGAAAGCCACTTAAGGTTAAACTGTTTACATTTCTATATGGAAAGATGATACTTGTAACTCAAGAACTTTTCATTATTAGGGCAGTTAGAAGAAATATATATAGATGTGAGTTGAATGTAAAGGGATGGTATCTAAAAATAATATTAAGGAATGAGAGAGAAATGCACTGGGAGAAGCAAATGTGAAAGGTAAAATGGAGATAAATTATCTCACATAAAAGAGGAAAGAAAAAGCTTTTACAGTGAAAGGGAACAAGGGGGAGATGAGGGAGGCTGAGTAACCTTATTCTCATCAGTATTGGCTTAAAGAAGAAATAATATACTCATTTGGGTATAGAAATGTATCTTACCCTACAAGAAAGTGGGAAGGAAAGGAGATAAGAGAATGGGGAGGGTGAATAGAGGGGAAGGCATACTAAGGGTGTGAGTAGTTAGAAGTAAAACACATTTGTGGAAGGACAGGGTGAAAAGAGAGAATAGAAAAAATGGGAGAGGGTGTAGAACAGGATGGAAGGAAATACAATTAGGAACAGTAACTATGAAAAAAAATATTGAAGCTAGTTCCTAGGATAAAGGTCTCATTTCTCACACATAGAGAACTGGGTCAAATTTATAAAAATTAGAGACATTACTCAATTGATAAATGATCAAAAGTTATAAAGAGTTTTCAGATGAAGTAATCAAAGCTATCTATAGCCACATGAAAAAAAGTTCCTACTCACTACTGATTGGAGAAGTGCAAATTAAAACTATGCTGAAGTACTACCTCGTACCTGAGATAGCCTAATACAACAGAAAAGGAAAATGACCAATGTTGGAGGGAATGTGAGGAAAAATGAGATATTAATGCACTATTGGTGGAGTTGTGAACTGATTCAAAAATTCTCTAGAGCAGTTTGGAAATATGTCCAAGGGGCTGTAAAACCATATATACCCTTTGACCTAGGTCTGGATTTCAAAAGAGATGAAAAGCAAAAAGGACAAGGATGTACAGGGACAAAAAAATATTTAAGGCACCTCTTCTCTGATGGCAAAGAATTGGAAACTGAGGGGATTCCCGTCAATTGGGAAGTGTCTGAATGGGTTGTCTTGTGTTACTTTGATGGAATATTATTGTGCTGTAAGAAATGATGAGCAAGATGCTCTCAGAAAAACCTGGAAAGACTTACATGAGGTGTTGCAAAATGAATCATACTGTGTACAAACCAACAGCACTATTGTGTGGTGATCCCCTGTGAAGGACTTAGCTATTCTCAGCAATACAATGATCCAAGAGAGCTCTGAAGGATTTAGGATGACAAATGCTATCTATCCCTGGAGAAAGAAATGATGGTATCTCAATACAAATTGAAATGTACTTTTTAATTTTATTTTTCTTGAGTTTTTTTAATCTGTGTTTTTTTCACAACATGACAATTAAGGAAATGTTTTACATGCTTATACATGTCTAACATATCAAATTGCTTTCTTTCCCAATGAAGGAGGATAGGTAGGGAAGAAGGGAGAGAATTTGGAACTCTTAAGGTTTAAAAACTAATATTAACAATTGTTTCCACATGTAACTGGGGAAAAATAAAGTGCTAAGTATTAAAAAAATCTACCGTATTTATCACCTTCTTTACTTTCATATATACACTACCCTCCTTCAGGGCAGTTTCATCTAGCACCATTTAGTCACTCCCTAATACCTTCAGGATCAGATATAAACAGCTGTGCCTGGCATTTAAAGTCCTTCACAATTTGTCCCTTTCCTGTCTTTCCAGACTTGTTTATGCTTTACGCAAGGATCTCAGGATTGCAACAAAGGGATTTAGGAGACGTTCTCTTCCACATACTCTATGGCCTAAACGTACTTACCTTCTGTGAGAAATGATTCTTAATAACAAATATCTGGGGAAGATTTGGAGGCTCTCCCCTCTTCTAAATTCTTCCTTTTAAAAAGTTCAGTTCTCTTGAAGGACATTACTGATAAAGAGATTGAATTAAGTCTCTTTGATCTTGGTCAGACCCCACTCAATCTTCCAACAAATTTATTCTAGGATGGGGGAAGCCCATTATGGTCTCATCAAGCTTGGGTGGAGACAGATCCTTTTTCTAGGTAAAAAGGCTGTAGTGATCCGAATAGAAATAATTTCTCTATCCAAGGCTGACATGTATCCTCAGCCCCTCATTGAAAAGGTTATATAAAGAGTCTAACAGAAATGGTCAAATGACCATCCTTTTATTAATAACCTACTAGTCTTATCAATAAAATGATTAAATTATAGAAAGTATATCTCAAACCTTTTTAAGTATCACACTTTTTACAGATGCATGCATATGCATCCCTTCATCTCCCATTTCTATGCCTTTGCACTAGATAAATCCCGTGCCTGGAGTGTTCTCACTGAATCCCTCTGCCTCTTAAAATCCGAGGCTTCCATTAAGACTCAGATGAACTTCTATTTTCTGTAGTAGGTCTTTATTTCTATGACTCCATTTTCCAGTACCTTCCCCTTCTAATCTATATAAATATCTTGTAATTGACTATTTATCGACAGGAAGTTTCTTCTATTAAAATATAAACTCTTTTAAAGCCTAGGAAAGCATTTGCTTTGTTTTTGTATCCCTTACATCCATTACTTAGCCTTGAACATAGTAGTCCTTGTAGTATATTCATATTGGGTCATTGATTCATTGATTGATTCATTCATTATTTTTATGACAAGTTCTTTATTAATATATATTATAATTAAGGCCCTCCATAATCTAACTCCAATTTACCTTTCCAGCATCATCCTGGTGCTACTGTTGCCTCAAGGCTACATTTCCTTTACACAGGACATGTTCCCAGAACTGAAATGCCCTTCATTCAAGGTGCCCACTCCTTCCTAATGCTTCCTTTCTCAATCCATATCTTTATTTAAGGATCAGTTCAGCTTATACCTTTTCCATGAGGCCACTTTAAAGTGTTGTTTTGTTTTGGGAGATTTTTTGTCCTTTTCTCTAGTGTTATGATTTTTTTCTT
>JAQQSW010003661.1:0-14639 GCA_028646575.1 Pseudocheirus occidentalis | reverse complement strand
AGTTCTGTAATACCTGCAACTAGGAATTAAGATATACAGGGGCTGGGATAGGGAGACCAGAGCAGGGGAGGGGATTTGCTGTTTTAGGGTTGGGGCAGGGGCAAGACGGGGAGAAAATTTGTAATTCAAAAATATAATGAAAATGAATAATGTAAACAAGAAAACAAATAAAAAATAAAGTTAAAAAAATTCAAAATAAAATAAAATAAAATAAAGTCATCTTTAACGGTTCCATCCACCACTAGATCACAGTAAGTCACAATCTCATCAGTCAATACCAAGTCCATGTCCAAGTAAAGATCTCTTTCAACTGGACTATAGGCTGGCTTCCCATCATCCTTAAGGGGTAGCAGTAAGTACAAACACCATCCACCCCTGGGTCATAGTAATTTATGAATCTCTTCAGTTAATACGGAGGATCCACGGTAAAGTCCTCTTTCATCTTGACTCAAAGTTGGCTTCCAAACCCCATGGCTCCTTCTCTATGGGCTGACCACTCCCAGCTCTTGCCTGGATTCACATTTAGGCAGTTTTCCACTCTTGTTCCATCTCAGCTCACAAGGACTGCTCCACTCCAAGTTTTTTGTGGTTTCTGATTCTAAGAAAACAAAGCTTAGCAGGGCTACCACAATACTTACACACATTACCAGCACTATCATCTCAATTCACTTTCTGTCTGTGAAACCAATACAGAACAACAGACGAGTCTTCTATCTGAAGAATTAACACAGATCAACAGATGGGGCTTCTGTCTGAGGAATTAACACAGATCAACAGACAGAGGGAAAACATCAGAAATAGTCTCTCTCCAAGTTCTACTGGCTCTCTTACCTGCTCCTTCCTACTCCACCCTTTTTACCAGCTCCTCCCACCGTGGGCGCCCATGTGATTATATTCAGCCTATTAAGGACAGGGAAGATCTTCAAACTCCCTGAGACCTATTAAGGGCAATACAGTGTATACTGTTTCCAGTCCAAGACTCTTGATACAATCAAAGGCAAGGTTCAAAGCACCGTGTCTGACAGATAGAGCAACGGTTAAATAAGGCCGAGATATCAGCGTGAATAATATGATCCCACTCAACAAGAAGCCTCTTCACGTGCGCACACACACACGCATACACGTGCACATGCATGCACACACACGTGCACACACACACACACAATATAACATCAACAAACACTGGGATGTAGCCTGCTGTCACTACTGAAACAGCAGCCAAGGGCAGAGACAAGCAGCTCAGCTAAGTAATTATTAAAAGACTGATCTATTGACTATTTCTTGTCTTGAATTCTAATAGATAACTCACTCTTTGAGAAAATTACTGAGCATGAAATATTCCTCCATTCAAATGCCTATTTGGAAAGGAAGAGCAGATGGGGGGGAGGGTCTTTTGATATCATTGAGATAATTTGTTCTTTAAGGATGACGCCGCTTCTGCTTCAAATCACAAACAGCAGGGTAGGCCGTAATTAAAGACTGTTTTTACTATTTATAGAAACAGTTCGTTATTTATAATCTTTCATATACTGTAAGGTGGGAGTGAAAATTTTTAGGAATGCTGCTATGAGACTGATCATACAAGACTCTCATCCAAGAACACCAACAGTCCTAAATCTCCTTTTTTGGGATGGGTGGAGAAGGGGGTAGGCCTTCAGAAAAGTCAATAAAATTAATCTTTCTGCTTTTTGCCCCAGTGTTGAAAATATATGACAACTCAGTATGTGAGTAAATATGCATTGAAGAGCTTCCCTGAAGATTGACAGGAAAGCAATGAAATTCTGTTCATTTCCAGCACCAGTTCATGGTTTAAGAAAACAACAGATTAGTCTAATGGCTCCAGCCCCAGTCAGAAAAGGCCCATATTCATTTCCAGCAGCCCCTAGCTCTCTAAGAAGGACTGAGTCGGGAAGTCTCAATCTCAGATAAATGCTGCAGTCATTTGTTACATGAACCAATCTTGAGAGTGCCCCTGACTCAAACCA
Source organism: Pseudocheirus occidentalis (assembly GCA_028646575.1). Taxonomy (NCBI): domain Eukaryota; kingdom Metazoa; phylum Chordata; class Mammalia; order Diprotodontia; family Pseudocheiridae; genus Pseudocheirus; species Pseudocheirus occidentalis. Next base: position 12,654 of record JAQQSW010003661.1, on the reverse strand, counting down.
AGCCTCAAGCTCTCCCACTGATCATCTTGTCCTCATTTCTAAGATTTCAAGACCAAATCTACATGCGATATATTGGACTCCTTCAAATTCAGACTCGTATAAAATTACAAAGAAAACATTGCTGATAGATATAATAAATAATAGTAGATTTAGAATTGGAAGAGACCTTAGAAATCATCGAGTTCAAGCACCATTATTTTATAAAATAAGAAAACCAAGACCTAAAGTGAACAAGGGACTTGCACATAGGTATTAATAGAGGCAAGATTTGAACCCAAATCCTCTGCCGCAAACACCAGGACTCTTTTTACTCTATCAGAACAGGCTTCAGCAGAAGAAACCATTCCTATTTGAATAACAAAGATAGCTATTTTTAAACCTTTGTTAAAGGAAGGCCCCTTTCATTTGCTACTTTATTTTCACTGGTAAGGTCAATTTTGCTTTCTGTGGCTCCTCCCTTCTCCCCAGTTCTCAATATTTATCAGTCCCTCAAGGGCAGTTGGGCGGCACAACGGATAGAGTAACCAGCCTGGAGTCAGGAAGACCAGAGTTTAAATGTGACCTCAGATTCTAACTAGCTATATGGCCCTGGGCAAGTCACTGAACCCTGTTTGCCTCAGTTTCCTCATCTGTAAAGTGAGCTACAGAAGGAGATGGCAAACCCACGCCAATATCTTTGCCAAGAAAACCCCAAATGAGTTCACAAAGAGTCAGACATGACCGAAAAATTACTAAGCAAAAATCAGTCTCTCAATATCTACCAAGCGCTGTCCATTTCACCTCTGCAAAATTTCTTACCTCTAACTCCTCTCCTCTATTCCCATTCTTACCATCCTAATATATGCTCTCATTACCTATGTGTGGTATGCCTGGACTAGCAAAACAGCCTCCTTAAAAGTCTCTCAACCTCTAGTTGGGAGTCTCTAGTCACTGACACAATAATCTTTTAGTGAAACTTCATAGAAAGAAGGCTTGACTGGGAGTCTGGAGAAACTCTTTCCCCATACCACAAGCTAAGCCTCATTTCTTCATCTGCAAACTGAGTCTAATAATACCTCTATCATCAGACTCAGGGTTGTCATTGAGATAAAATGAGAGGTAGGAACTGTTGTAGCAGGTTGCAGATCACAGAGGAAAGAAGGAAGCTGGGGTGAGTAAAGCACTCAACTACGTATAGAAAACCAAGTCTGGGTATCCTGAGAAGTCATAAGCTCCAATAAAAAAAAAATTAAAACAGGAAGGCAGAATTTTGCATCTCCTTCTAGCACTCCCAGGATTTGAGCAAAAGACATGCACTCAGCAGCTGGTCACTCTTTTGGTTTGCCTGCCACCTTCCTGGGGCCCCAAGGTTGACACTAGGAGGTGGCCAGAAGGATGCTGAGCAGTCCATGAAGGCATTGAGTAGCAGCACCAAGTAATCAAGAAGTGCCAACCAGGGAGTAAGATCAAAAGTTTCTCCTCCCAATATGGTGCTGATTTGTCTTAGGAGGGACTCTTGGAGTGTTTCCCTACAAGGTCTCCAAATGTGCCTGTCTCTGAAATAACAGAAATAAGCAGAACTCAGAGAAGAAGATCGGCAAAGTTGAAATTTTTGGTCCAGGCAAGTAACTTAGTGCTCTAAAACTCTAAGCATGTATCTCTTATGTGGAGTAGACTGAAATGGAAAAGGTATGAAGTGCTTCTTGTATGCTAGGCTCTATGGTAAGCACCAGGAACACAAATGCAAACAAGTCAGAGTCCCTACCCTCAAGGGGCTTACATTCTAATGACTAGGAAAGACGACACATACAGGATGGCTAAGGAGGAGCATTTAGACAGTGTTGATTTGATAACTATGCTCAGAGCTAAAAGAAGGAAAGTGGTAGTATTGGAGAAGATGGCCTTGAAGTAGGGTGGTGAGTCAGTATGCAGGCTACATATGGTCACTAGTCAGAAACCCTGGGTTCCATGGCAGGAGCTCAGACTGTGGGATAAGAAGTGGAAGCCAGAGCACAAGAATGGAGCAGAAAAAATGTTCTGGTTTCCCTTTAACCCATACAAGAGTAGGATGTCTTTCTGGGGCGATGCAGAGGAAAGAAAAGAAAGAGGGGAGCCAAAAGGTAAGAGTAATGAACCAAGAGATCCGTGATTTGATTGGTAGAGGGAACTCTCAGCTGATGAAACTAATGATAGCCATCTCTAAGATGGGAAGGGGGGAGGGAGAGGAGAGAAAAAAGGGGAAGAAAAGAAAAAAAAAAAGAAATGTACCTGATAACTTTATTACGTATTTAAAAGGAATTGGGGCGGCTAGGTGGCGCAGTGAATAGAGCACCGGCCCTGGAGTCAGGAGTACCTGAGTTCAAATCCGGCCTCAGACACTTAACACAAACACAAAAACTAGCTGTGTGACCTTGGGCAAGTCACTTAACCCCAAATGCCCTCCAAAAAGCAAAAAATAAAAAAAATAAAAGGAATTGCAAGCTGTACATAACAAATTTGTGGTTTCATATGGAATCATCTCTTTTATTATACTGTGTTATGGAACTGCTTGCTTTATTCCATAAATTTAAAATAAAATAGTTTCTAAAAAAGAAGAAACTACCAAGACAATGCCTGCGAGCAATTTCCCTGCAACTCATAGTCTAAGTGAGAAATAAAGTGGCTTGCCCGAGATCACCCAAAAGCAGTTGTTCATAGCAGAGCTTAAACTGAGGTCTTTCTAGCTTGAAGGCAAGCTCTCCACCCACCATCCCATACTGCCTCTCAATAAGTCAAACTAGTTGTAATATTCAAAGGAATTAATATATAACCCAAAGACTGGCTAATAATCTTGGAAATTAATGTTTAGTTTATGTTAAATTTCTTAGGGGAGAGGGAGAAGCAATGTGAATATTGGGTCCTGTTGGCAACATATGCCATGAACTTGTACAGATCAAGCTTGGAGACCCACCTGGTGGCTCTTACGGATATTACATCACTATTCCAGCCACATAACACCCTTAATTCCAATGTAAAGGGAGGAAGAGGAGAAAGGAAATTTATGTGTGTGTACATATATGCTTTACAGAAGTGAAATATGTACTATATATTGCAGATCTTAAAATGTCAGGTAAATGTAAGCCATTATTATCATAATATATATATATATATATATACACACATGCTTGGAAATTTTAGATGGTCTTCTTACCTACTGCTGAGTAGATTTTAAATTTTGCAAGAAAAGAGCATTTCTCTCTGGAATTAATAACTAATTATTGTATGAGGATCAAGATTTTTCCCCTTCCCTACTCCCTCATTCAGAAATCAGCTAGTGTGAGAAATCTCTGTTAAAGATTTATCTAGGCCACAATCTAGTCAAACAGCAAAAGAAATTCTAAGCTTAGGTTAATGGGTGAGCTCCTGCTCACTGTGTTTGCTCAGACTGGTGGGGGAAGCGTTGATTCTCCCTTTGTCAAACAAAAACTAGCCGTGTGACCTTGGGCAAGTCACTTAACCCTAATTGCCCTACAAAAAGCAAAAAAGAAAGAAAGAACCAATAACAATTCAGTCATGAAAAATTTTCCCATAGTTTTAATGTCAAGAGCATAGTTCATATATATACTGAAGACATAAAGTTAACAGTTTGGGAGGAGGGAGAATTGGAAGGTTTGACTTTATGGGATTATTAGCATTTAGCTATTGATACAATAGAGCCACAGTGCATGGGGAGGGGGGGTTAAGCATCCAATAATATATTTTATTTTCTCTCTACTAAAAGCAAAGCAAATGGAAACATTTATGTCTTGCCTTAATGAAAGGGGACTACCACACTGGACCTGATTCTGACCAACGAGCAGATTGCAAATGTAGAAAAGAAATTTGGTATCAGGATGTAATTCTACAATAGTCTCTGACAGTGAAGGAAAGAAAAGGCATGGATTATCTAGCATGTATTTGAAATTTTTGGAGACTATATATCAAAGGGTTCAGAGAAATAATACGCAGCATTTAAGAGCCAAGTATTTTGAATGAGAAATCCACTTCCTACAGGTGGAAAGTGCTCATGAATGAAATTCTGAAGCCTCAGGTAAGAAAAGACTCTGATGAGGAAGAAGGAGGCAGAGTTGCCTGAGGAAAGCAACATAGATGAGAAAACATCAACAAACTAAGATTTTTAAAAAGACATTTCCAGAAGATAGAAAAGCAAGGACAAGTAACCGAGAACTGAAACAAAATTGTGGCAGGCTCCAAATGATAAAAGGGGTGGTTTCAGAGAAATCTGGGAAGCAAGGAAAGTGAGCAAAATCAAGAGAGCAGTTTAGATAACAATCACGTGTTTAGCAACAAACAGTCTTGAAAGACTTAAGAATCCTGGATGTACTGACCCTCTTACAGTCATTCTCAAGCTGTGGGTTCTGATCAATTTGTAACAATGAAAACACATCCTGCACATCAGATATTTACATTACAGCTCGTAACAGTAGCAAAATTACAGTTATGAAGTGGCGATGAAAATAATTTTATGGTTGGGGGGGGTCACTACAACATGAGAAACTGTATTAAAGGGTCACGGCATTAGGAAGGTTGAGAACCACTGCGTCTAGTACCTCTGATACTTCAAATCAGGATCTCTCTTATTGATGAGTACATCTAGTAAGTCCTCTTTAGGACAGAGATTGGCTGGAAAGTGGGAACTATGGGAACCAAAAGCATTCACAGAGGTATAAGGGAGCACCCAGAGGAAAGGGATTGGCTTTTTCTCCTCCCTTTTGAAATGGAGACTAGAAAGAGGTAGGAGATGGTCCCATGCAAAATGGAAGGTAAAGGAGGGAATGTGGGAGTGGGGAGGGAGGATGGAAATTTCAAGCAGAGGCTACAAGATGGAAAAAAGGAGTCCTTGTAACCTTCAATTCTTCCTCTGGTTATTCTACACATAAGTGTGCATATATATATTCATACATGTGTGGGAGACTTCTAAGTAAGTCATTGGCACAAACAATAAATACTGTAATTTAAAAGAGGATGTAATTTAAAATTAGGGATAGTCGAAGAAGACTTCATTTTTCATCTTCATTGTAAGCACAGTCAAGATCTTTCATTTAACAAATATTTATTAGTACCTACCATGTTCCAGAGCCTGTGGGGTGATGTCAGCAATGAACACAATTCTGTCTCTGCCTCGTCAAGGTTATAGTCCAGTGCTTATCATATAAACATATGTGTATATAGGGACTTTATATATATATATGTTTCTATATGCATATATGTCCCATTCTAATCTCCCTACCTCTTCCCATTACAGTCTTGCCAACAAACTAAGTGATGAACTCAAGGGAATCAGGGGAGAGGCAGCATTCTAGAGATAAGGAATGGAGGATGTCTATTAATTGCTTACTATGGGCCATTGTGGGTAAATGAAACCTTGTCTGTTTAGTCACTTCAGTCATGTCCGACTCTTCCTGATCCCATTTAGATTTTTTTACAAAGATCCTGAAGCAGTGTCATTTCCTTCTCCAGCTTATTTTACAGATGAGGAAACTGAGGGCAAACAAGGTTAAGTGACTTGCCCAGGGTCACATAGCTAGTATCTGAGGTCAGATTTAAACTCAGGTCTCCCCAACTTCAGTCCCCGTATATTCTATCCACTGCACCAATTAGCTGCCCCCAAAATGAAGCCTTCAAGGAATAAATTTGACATTCCCTTTCTAGAAACCAATACACTGTTCCAGAATGGATTTGATAATAGCTGAACGTGCGGGGAGAATTCATACCTGGTGGTGAGGTTGCTGACAAGTGTCAAGGAGATGGCCAGGAAATGTGGGATTAAAAGAATAAAACCTCCAGGGCATAGTTTCTGGTGCAGGTGGCAAGATTGCGGGTAAGGACGTGGGGAGATGCCCAGGGAGCAGAGAGTGAAGTGAAACATGGCCTCAGTCAGCTTCCCCTTCAGACTAGCTCAAGGAAGCAGTGAATGAGATGAGAAAAGGTTGTCCTCGAAGCCTTCTATTGCACTTTGTGACCCCCCAAAAAATGAGTTTCCATAGGCGGGAATTACAACAGCTGCTAACTGTGACCAAAGAATCAGAAAAGATGGTGAGCCTGCCCTCCCCTCTCTCCATAAGGCATCCACCCCCAATCAACTCCACGTCCAGAATCCCGAGCACTAGCAGCAAGATGTCGGACCTTACAGGCAAGTTCCCCAGAACTAATTAATACTTTATGTCAGGATCGATCAATCCCAGGTAGTGAAAAGGTGTATAGGCTTATGAAGGAAGCTATGAAATTCATGGAAAGTGAGTTGTATTGGCTAAGGTCAAGTCTGATAGATTTCAGTAGCAGGAAAAAGTCATCTGAAATGCAAATGTTTCACATTTCCCTAGGTACAGATAAATCTGAGCTGCACGTTCAATGGGTCTACTATAGACTAAAGCACTTTGCAGACCCCGGGCAGTGAATATATTGCTAATAAGATGCAAGGCTCTACACGGGCTATGACGATATGATGCTAAATCTAATCAGCGACTGAACCGTAATTTAGAAATGAGTTAACAGCTAGACTTTAACAGGGAGTTTGTATTCCCTGAATGGGAGAAAGGAAGTTCAAAACACCTCTCTCTTTTTTTGGGAGGGGGGGCTTTTTTTGGAGGGGGAAGGATAGGGCAGTAGGGGTTAAGAGACTTGGCCAAGGTCACACGGCTGGTGAATGTGTCAATGTGTCTGATGCCGGATTTGAACTGAGGTCCTCCTGACTCCAGGGCCAATTCACTGCACCCCAAAATGCCCCTCCTCCTCCTTCTCCTCCTTCTTCTTCTTCTCCTTGTTCTTCTTGTTCTTCTTCCTCTTCCTCTTCCTCTTCCTCTTCCTCTTTCTCTTCTTCTTCTTCTTCTTCTTCTTCTTCTTCTTCTTCTTCTTTTTCTTCTTCTTCTTCTTCTTCTTCTTCCTGAGAATCCATTTCCAAATGGAATATTGAAAAGTGACTCAATTAATGTCTGGATCATTAATCCTTTCAAAATTGCCCCATAAATATCAAATCATGCATAGACAGATAGATAGATCACTGTGTATGTTAGAGAGAGAGAATCACTGGAAATTCCCCATAGCAATAATGCTGCTAGAATTCTGATTTTTGTGGAAAATTAAGGATTAGCTGGATTCCATCTCCAGTCTCCATGCCTTAGCTGTCTGTCTGTCCCCTGTTCTTGGAATGTACTCCATCACCTCTGCCTCTTGTTATTCAGTACTTTCAGTCATGTCCAATTCTTCATGACCCCATTGGGGGTTTTCCTGGCAGAGATCCTGGAATAGTTGGCCATTTCCTCTCTAGCTCATTTTACAGATGAGAAAACTGAGGTAAACAGGGTTAAGTGACTTGTCCAGGGTCACACAGCTGGTAACTGTCTGAGGCCAGATTTGGACCCAGAAAGAGGAGTCTTCCTGACTTCAGGCCCAGTGTTCTACCTACTGCACCACCTAGCTGCCCTTTCCCCTTCAAGCTCAAATCAAATGTGCATGAGGTTTTTCCTGATCCCTTCACTTATTCCTGCCTCTGCCTCCATCCAAAAAGATTCCTCATATTTATTTTGCCAATACTTATTTTTTACATCCTTACAAGTGTACATGTTCTCTCCTCTTATAGGAAGTAAGCCCCTTGAGGGCACTCTTGTCTTTGTATGCCTTGTTCTACAACAGGGCTTAGCACATATTAGGTAATAAACGCTTCCTGACTGATTTGATTGGCTGAGACACAATAAACACATCCACATCTTGTATCTAAGTCTTTTCTTTAAAGTGGCATCTTCAGACTTACTTAGAACAAAATATGAAACTGAGGAGATGCTGCATACAGTATACGTAGGCTCCCAAACATTTTTAAACTGCCACATGGGCTTGTATTAGGAAAGCCGTCTAGTACCGTTCCAGATTTCAAGCATTGAAATGCCAAATAATAAAATTTGGCAGGATGATGTTTACAGTTTGAAGACATGTTTTCAACATACATAAAACAGTATGAGACTCAGAAATACAGGTATCTGTAACGCGAAAAATTACAATCATTTCAATGTCTTTTTAGTCTATAATATTATAGAGAACTTTAATCAAATGGAGGGCTATTTATACACCTTATTTGTTTTCACTACAACTTCATACGTGTTCAACTTACCTTATTTTATATTTTATTTACTCTTTCACATTGTTGCCTCCATAAAAGAGAACCCCTAATTCATCTCTAGAGTCTCTTAAACTCAGTAGTGGAAGCATCAGTTTTACCATAGTTTTCTACATCTCTGTGTCAGTAGCAGAACTTGGGCCTTGACTCCACATCCCCTAGCATTCAATCCATTTTTCTTAACCTGCATGGAAGAAGGAATAGGAAATCTGCTCTAATTCAAATATAATTCTATCGGCAAAAGATGAGACAAGCCTCTGCAAATTTTAACAACTCTGCTGTCACTTACACCTCTTACCTGCTAAGTGGGTATCCTCAAAAATCCCATTTTGACAACCATGAACCAAAGATAAGCTAGTTCTAGGCCCAGATTGTCTTAACAATGAAGAATTAGACACCTGGGGCCTAGGTCACATTGACTCGCTGCCACAGGGCTATGGCCACTGACTAAGGTAAGGAATATGGAAAAGCCAGACAGCTCAGAAACATTTCTGAGTAAGTGCGACAGAACACCCACCTAAGAGAAACCTGCCTCAGAAACAACCAAATTGTTAGCATTGGTTTGTTGTTGCTGTTGTTTGCAGTGGTTCTGGTCATTTGGGGAGGTAGAGAGTAGAAATCTCTAGGGTGCTCAGAGCTACCATAATACTTTCAAAATCCTAAGGGACTGTGGCTCTACTTCTTTTTTTGTTATTCATTATTTACTAAATATTTTTTGAATAAATGCTGTGTGAACAATACTGTGTTAAATTCAGGGTTAAGGAGGGATAGGCAGATAATTCAGTGGATATTTAAAATACAGTCCCTGTCCATTCCCAAACTTAGCCCCACCTTTTTTTTCTTGGAATTTATTTATTTATTCTTAGTTTTTGACATTGATTTCCACAAGATTTTGAGTTCCAAATTTTCTCCCCATCTTTCCCCTACCCCCACCCCAAGATGACAAGCACACTGATTACTCCTTACCCCTCTCCCCCCGTCTACCCTCTCATATATCCCACCCATCCTTCCCCTTGCCCTTTGCCCACTCACTTTCTTGTAGAGTAAGAAGGATTTCTATGCCCCAGTACCTGTATATCTTATTTCCCAGTTGCACATACAAAACAATTTTTTAACATTTGTTTTTAAAACTTTGAGTTCCAGATTCTCTCCCTTCTTCCCTCCTCACCCACCCCCACTGGGAAGATAAGCAATCCAACATAGGTTACACACGTGTAGTTATGCACATTTCCAAAGCAGCGTGACTATATTTCTATATGTACTAAGTGATGTAGTAGGGGAAAAGCCCTGAACTTAGCATCACGTTCAAATACCTCTTTTATATGTTGTATGACCCTGGGAAAGTCAGTTAACCTAGGGCTCAAATAAGAAAGTGTGTGCGTGTGTGTGTGTGTAAATATATATGTGAACACAGACACATATACACACACACTTATATATGTATATGAATACATGTGCATATGCACATATGTGCATATATATGAATAGAGAGAGAATGTATACATCTATATGTCACTCTACAAACCTTAAAATGCTATATAAAGGGCAGCTATGATATTTACTTCTATCATTTGTAAGTCATAATTACCAGGTGGGACTTTTTCTAAGGTACAAGGATGACATTTCTTACTTCTAGACCTTTAAGAACTAGCTGAAGATATAGTGCTGCTTTAGAAATGTATTTAAGACCAGAGGCCGAGAATAAGGACTCAATTTCTACTTCCGTGGTAGTAATTTCCTCCAATTCTATGTATTTTATTTGGTGCATTTTAAAACTTTTTCCAAGATGAGATCCAAAGATTTAACCAGACAGCCGTGAACATTTGGACAACCTTAGTCTGATAAAGCCAGGGTTACTATAAGAGAGCAGCTGGATGGTTCATTGGATAGAGCACAGAGGCTGGAGTTAGGCAAATCTTAGTTAAAATCCCACCTCAGACACTTCCTAGCTATATGACTCTGGGCAAGTCACTTAACCTTCTTTGCCTCAGTTTCTTCATCTGTAAAATGAGCTGAGAAGGAAGTGGCAAAGCACTCCGGTATCTTGGCCAAGAAAACTCCAAACAGGGTCAAGGAGAGTCGAACACAACAGAAACAATGCAACAACAGCGCTGAGCGAGGAAAAATCCAGTTCTGAGAAGTTCCCATAGGGTCACAGGATGAGAGAATTTAAAATTGGAGATTACTGCTGTGGAGGTAGGATACTTTTTAATGCGTTTGCTTTCTCTGGGTTCAGCCCCAAGCTAATTGTGAAACAAAGAGCTCCATGCTGAATGGCAATGAGGAGTCAAAATATGACCAGACATTCTTTCTTCTCTCAAAAATGTATTAAGCAGGGCGGTGAGATGGCTCAGTGAATAGAGCAATGTCGCTGAAGTCAGGAGGACTTGAGTTCAAATCCAGCCTCAGACACTTAACACTCACTAGCTGTGTGACCTTGGGCAAGTCACTTAACCCCAACTGCCCCTCCAAAAAAAAAAAAAGCAAAAAAATGTATTAAGCAACTATATGGATGGAGCACGGCCCTAGGGACTGAGGAAAATACAAAGCTTAGATAAAACATGGTTCCTGCCTTCAAAGGCTTACAGTTTAATGTGTGTTAACGATCAAGGCTTGGACTCAATTCTCTCCGTCATTCTAGCTTTGTGACTCCACTTTTGGACCAACTGGGCATTGACTCAGCCGTCAAGTAGCGCCATCTGCTGGTACTCTGAGGTCGCTGTTCCTCCTTGGCTCCTGGGTTTCTAGGCTGTACCTATTCCCATTCAAGGAGAAGACCCCAAGGACATCTTCTGCCCAACACTATACCCTTACCCCCCGATCATAGCACATCCACTTCCTAAAAGCCATTTACTACAAACACTCCAAGTGAACAAACATACCACAGAAGGGGCAGAGCTACGTAACCATATAAATGAGTTTTATATGTTGCAAAGATTCTTTACAGACAGCGTCAAGGACATACATGACCAGAAAAGTAACGAGAAACCAGTCAGGAAGCGAGAGAAACAGAGAAGAGATGCCCATGAGGCATCAAAAGCTATTAAGTCAGATCCAAGGGAAGGCCTCCAGTGCTTCAGGTAGAATCTCTATGGAGTTAAAGATTTAAGGAAAGATGTGATCTACTCACACCAGATGAAAAGGCATAGCTGGTTGTGACCTGCTCCCGTGGACGGTGGAGCTGCATCAATACAATTAGAGCACCTTACAATTTACTCCTTGTCCTCAGGACCAACGACAGGACTCTGCTTGCTTTTCTTATCTCCCTGCTGCCTCTGTGCCTTCTGCAGGCTTGCCTTTGATGTTCATTGAGTTCTCGTTTCTTTGCTGTGGGTTTGGCATGCCGGGCAGCTGTGTTTTAGCTCTCCTTTGCTTGACTCTCAAGTTCACAGCTAAAAGATATGGGAATCTGAGGCTCGAACAAGTCTTTTCCCCCTCTAACATCTCAGATAAGTCTATGTCAAAATATTTCACTCTGACCCACTGTTCATAGTTAGGCAATGAAATCTCCAAATGTCACGCAAGAATGCAACCCTCCAAGCACTTCTTAAACACCAACTTTGACCAAAACACTAGGCAAGTTGCTGAGGATGCAAAGTAAAGTGAAAAATGAACCCTGAGATCAAGGACCTTATGTATTGAGGGCCAAGGAAAGTGACTAGATCTGATTTCACAGGTATAGGGAACCCTCGGGTGAGGACAGTTCTAATGCAAGTCAGCACCTATTACTCAAGTCTTAGAGAGCCACCTGGAACAGTGAGATGTTAACTGACTTGTCCAAGGCCAGTACACATCGGAGGTAGAATTTGAACCCATATCTTCCTAACATCAAAGTCAACTCTATCTGCTTCACCATCTACTCCCTTATATATTAACAGATAAGCACATAAACAATTATTTGAGGAGGAAGAGAACTTAATTAGGGAGATAAAGAAAAGCTTTCTCTAATATAGGATTTCTTAACCTGAGGTCTGTGAATTATTTTCAAATATATTTTGATAATTATATTTCTTTTTTTAATTTATTTTATTTTTAATTTCTAGAATAAAACAAGCATTTGTATCACAGTGTAGTTTTTAAAAAGATGATTATACACAAAAGTGCAGATCCACAACCAGCTATTCCTTTTAAATATATAATAAAGTTATCATGCACGTTTCTTTATTTTCCTTCCCTCATCACTCCCCCTTGCCCTAGAGACAGCTACCATTATGCACAAGTATATATACATATATGTGTGTGTCTGTGTCTGTGTATGTTTATATATATATATACATATGTAGTATATATAGAATCATTCTATACACATTTCTACTTATCAATTCTTTTTCTGGATGCAAATAGCATCTTCCTTCATAGGTCCTTTGTTGTAAATTTAGGTATTTTTAATAGTCAAAATGACTCATCCACTCAAAGTTGTTCTTCAAACAACACTGCTGTTCCTGTATACAACATTCTCTTGGTTCTGCTCATTTCGCTCTTCATTATTTTGTGCAAATCTTTCCATGTTTTTCTAAGATCATCAA
>JAQQSW010003660.1:0-14639 GCA_028646575.1 Pseudocheirus occidentalis | reverse complement strand
CAACTATACAAGTCTCAGGATGGAAGGAGATATCTACATTCAGAGAAAGATCCAGAAATATCAGAGTTTAAATGGAGACTGAAGCAATACATGCTATCATTCTTTTCTATGTTTGGCTTTTGTTTCTCTTTTCTCATTGTTCACTCCATTGGCTATAACACCTATACAACCAGCCGATTGTACAATGTGAAGGAGTTTGCAGATCCTATACATGATTGTATGCCATCATGGGGGGGTCGGGTGGGGGATGGGGAGGAAGGGGAGAAAAATCTATAACTGAAGTGACTATGGAACAGAATCTTGTAACCTAAAAGTAAACAAACAAGTTAATTAAAAAAAATTTTTAAAAGAAAAAAAAGAAAAAATGCTCACATCAAGAAAGAAAAAAAATCCCTTCTCTATTCCATCAAAAATAGTTTTAACTGTCCTACTTTGATAAATTCTAGTATGTACTCCTCTCTAGTTCAACAATCACTTATGTGTTAACAAGATTGCTATGTATAAGCCATAAATGCAGCATGGCATACTTAACATGACACTTTAAAGTTTATAAAGCTTGGAAGCTCTTCTAGCTCTGATTGACAGAAGTGAAGGTTCCACTTTATTCTAAGACTGCTGCTCTGCTTATTCCTCTGAAGACTGAAGAATTGGCTAGAAGCTGAAACTGAGACCCTATTCTGTTCCTAGGGTCAAACTCACACTGTTGCTGTTTCCTTTTAATTTTTCATCTCTCAGTGTAGGTCCTGAGGCAGTTCCTTAGCTTGGAAGGATATTCCTGGGCCTCCTTTTGTAATCTTCACTGGATATGTGAATTGGGATTAGGTAGTGGCCAACAAAGCTAACAGTTGACACCTCTTGCCTCGTGTAGCCCGTATTATGAGTCTAGGGCTTTCACTTGCCCTGGTACACAGCTTCTCCCTACATGCTGCAGTGTCGCATGTAAGTTGTACTCCTACCCAGACCCTGTCCTCAGTGTCAGCAGACCTCTCTCTCTGGCACAATCTTTTGGGAAAAGTACTCACTAACAAAAATTGTTGGGAGAGCTCAAAAGCAGTTTGGTAGAAATTAGGTATAATACCAGGGATGGGGAACTTGAAGCCTCAAAGCCACATGTGGCCTTTTAGGTCCTTAATATGGGGCCTTTTGACTGAGTTTAAGTTTTACAGAACAAATCCACATGTGGCTTCAAGGCTACAGGTTCCCCACGCCTGGATCCACAAACATCTCATACTGTATATAGCTTGTTCAAATTCTTGACAAGGAAATGAAACTCAATGTGCATATAGATTCAATCCCACATCATTGATCGTAGCCCCATCTTTCAGCCCTGAAAACTCTTCTGCATTCATGGACATTTTCAAGAGTAGCATGGTTGGCACCAATGAAGGCCTGTACTGAAGACAGCATACTGTTAGTACAGACCAGATGCTTTATTTGCAACTTCATTGAACTTCTTGTAAAACCTCAATGCAAGATAGTCTTTCAGTGTTGGCATGTTTTGAAATACTGCACATTCATGGTGTGCAATAATACTGTATAGTTATATATTTTTAAAGGGTTAATTCAGCTGGTTAATTGTTCTAAAATGCAGGCATTACTACTTGTAACTTTACTTCTAAGTCATGTTGGGGTGGGGGGGCGAAGTGGTAAATTGAGTTAATATCTGATTTTTTTCTTCCTTGAAAGATTTCTGTTACATCTGTTATGATTTTATATGAATTTGTGTTCTTTTTGTAGTTTAAAATGGATATTTGGGAAAGTAGCTGACGTTCCCAAGTACTTTACAACAGTCTGTCAGAAACATCTCTAATTTGGTTATGTCCTGTTTGTATGGTTTTCAAAATATTGCAAATTGTGAACAGTGCGTTATACTAGATTATGAAAAGAAAAAACTATATCCTGAGTACAATACCATTTTTATGATGACAAGAGAACTACTCAAAAGACTGAATCCTGTTGTCTAGCTCAAGTGTCTTGCCTTGACCAGTCTAATGAATTGATTAACTGGGCCTTTATACTTATTCTAAATATAAAACTAAGCAAATTTAAGTTAAATAAAAGTTTTCATTTCCTGTGTAAAAAAAATGGCAATATAGGTACACAATTTAGACATAAAGGGTAATATCATGAGCAAATTAGGGAAGTATGGAAAATTGTGTCTATCAGATATATGAATAAGGGAAGAATTTATGACCAAACAAGAGACAGAGAGTACTACAGGAAGTAACATGGATAATTTCAATTACATGAAGTTACAAAAGGTTTTGCATAAACAAAATCAATGCAGCCAAAAATTGGGAAATTTTACAGCAAGTTTCTCTGATAAAGGCCTCATTTCTCAAATATATAGTAAACTAGTCAAATTTATTAAAATGAGAGCTACTCCCCAATTGACAAAGAATATGAGCATGCAATTTCCAGAAGAAGAAATAAAATCAAGTCATATTAAAAATGCTCTCCTGATCAGACTCTTATTTTTCATACCACTCTATTTTTACTGTAAGTTAAAGAAACACAAATTTAAAAAATTCTGAGGTACCACTCTACCCCTATCAGTTTGGCTAACATGACAGAAAAGGAAAATGACATTCTGGAGAGGATGTGGAAAAATTATGTACACCAATGTGTACATATGGATGTATACCAATTCAATGCTGATGGAGTTTGAACTGTTCTAGTTCTGGAGAATTGAGAATTATGCCCAAAGGGCAATAAAAAAACATGCATACCATTTCACCCAGCAATACTACTACTAAGTCTGTGTCCCAAAGGGATCAAAGAAAAAGGAAAATGGCCTATATATAAAAAATTATTTATAACCACTTTTTAAAATTTATTTTTTATTTGTTTTGTTTACATTATTAATTTTCATTACATTTTTGAATTACAAATTTTCTCCCCATCTTGCCCCTGCCCCAACCCTAAAACAGCAGTCCCACTGTAAAGCCCCTCCCCTGCTCTGCTCTCTTACTTTCTGGTAAGGCAGGGAGGGTCTCCCTATCCCAGCCCCTGTGTATCTTAATTCCTATTTGCAGGTATTACAGAACTTTAAATTCTAGATTCTTTTGATTTCTCCTTTGTCACCGACCCCCACTGGAAGGACACTCAATTCAATACAGGCTGTGGATGTGTGATTATACAGGCCATTTTCATAGTAGACATATTGTGACAGTGATCGTCTGTCTCTCCTTCCTATCCCTCCCCCCCTTGTTCTGTTCTCTACCCTGTCCCTGTCCCTTTACTGAAGTGTGTGCTTCCAGCATCCCTCTCCCAGACCCTGTCCTCCCCTCTGTTATCCCCCCTCTCATCCCCATGCCTCCTACTCTCCTGTGTGGCATGGTGCCCAGTATAACCACTTTTTATGGTAGAAAAGAATTGGAAACTGAGATGATGCTCATCAATTAAGGAATAGCTGAACAAATTGTGGTATATAATTGTCATGGAATAAGATTGTGCTATAAGAGATGATGAGCAGGATGGTTTCAGAAAAACCTGGGCTTATATTAACTGATGCAAAATGAATTGAGCAGAACCAGAATGTTGTAAATAGTAACACAATATTGTAACAATGATCAACTGTAATTACAGATTTAGCTACCTTGAGCAATACAAAAATCCAAGACAGTCCCAAAGAACTCATGTTGAAAAATGCTATCTACCACCAAAGACAGAACTGATGAACTCTCAGTGCAAATTGAAGTACAACATTTTTTTACTTTATTTTTCTTCCCTTTTTTTAGCTACATGGTTAATATGGAAATGTGTATTACATAATTTTACATGTATAAATGATAAAATGCTTGCCTTCTTGATGGGTGGCAGAGGAACAGAAGAGAATTTTCAACTCAAAATTTTAAAAAGGAATGTTCAACGTTGTTGAGATAAATCTATTATTAAGAGAAACTGAGGCATGAAAGTCCAAGCATAATCTCTTTATTGTCAAGGCTAGCAATTACCTATAACAGAGGTCAGTAACCTAAGACATACCTTATAGTCAGAGCAGTTCATTTGCATAAAGTATACTGGTGCCTCGTAAATGCAAGCTGTGACTGGCCCATAATTATGCTGACTTGCAAAAGGAGGGGAGAGGTTTCCAGAATCCATAGTAAGAAGGAAAACACAGAGTTGAACATCCTTTGGAAAGTCCCCAACCACATACCTCCCCTTCACCAGAGGGACCCAGTACTAGGAAAAGCAAGTCCTGATAAAGTTGAATTGTCCTCTATCCATTCTTTGTTAACCTCAAGAAGCAGAGTCAGTTTCGATTATGTGTGTAACCTCTTTCAAACTTTTCTACCAAGTTCTATACAAAATAAATCCAAATCTAAGCTGTAGAAATTGATTATGGTGATTACTAAAACTCTTAGCCACGAATATATATAATGAATAATCTAAGTTTCAAAAAACAAAGAAAAAAACCTCTGATTTTGACAATTTTTGTTGGAGAGTAAATTTGAAGCAATCTGTTAATATTTAATTCTTGGTTATTAGAACTTTATCAGAGAAACTTCAAAGATTCCCCCACCCCCCAATTACCTGTTTCTCTTCTATTTTTATCTGTTTTGGTTTTGCTTGGACAAAAACAATTTTTAAAATCAAAACTGTTCATTTTATGTTCTGTGATCTACTATAACTTGTTTGGTCATGAATTTTTCTTCGATCTGTTAGTTGTGGTGGACACATTATTACTTGTTTCCCTAATTTGTTTAGGATGTGACCTTTTCTGAGTCATATCCATTTGGAACTTATCTTGGTATTTGCTGTAACATGCTGATCTCTAGCCAGCTTCTGCCAGATTGCTTTCCTGGATTCTCATTTTTTTGAATAGTAAGCCCTTATCCAAGCTTTAGATATTTGGTTTATCAAAACACCATGCTATTATGTCTACTTGGTTCTGTGTGTTTCATACCTTATCTTTTCATTGATACTTTTTTAAACAAGCATGAAACAGTTTTGATGATTAGTGCTTGGTACTAATGTTTGAAATTTGGTATATCTAGGCCACCTTGTTCTAATTTTTTTCAGTGTTTCCCTCTGTTGTGATTGAAATGAAAGTAAATTGAGACACAAAGCTCTGAGCAAAATCAGCTTATTACAAAGTGAAGATTTGTCAACAAACAAGGTCTCAGTCTTCTCAGTTAGCTAAGACTCTGGATGAGGGCTGACTCATAATTTTTATGGCAAAGAGGAAGAGCATTCAGAAACCAGTAGGAAGCATCACAGATGGTGGAAACAAGATAATTAGTTACAAAATCAGAAGTATCATAGATGTGGAGGAGATGTGGAAATTTGGAATGCAGGGATACCAACAATTCCATATTGTCACTATGGAAAGTTTATTGATAGTATTCAGCTGCATGGCCACCTAGTGTCACAGTCATGAGACCAGACTTTCTTGAAGGACAGTCACTGTTGCAGAAATAACAAACCAGGCACCCTGGCATCCACCTGTGTCTTTGAAGGACAACAGATTTTCCTGATACAGTAACAGAACAGTGATTAGGAGGAAAATTGAACTTCTAAACTTAACTCAGAGACAAATGAAACAGGATTTAGGTAGTAACACAAGATGTCAGTAGTGGTACAAAATAAAATCAATCACAATACAATCAGTTAGATTTTCTCAACTTTTACCTTGAAAATCTTCATCTTTTTGCTTCAGTTGAATTTTATTGTTTCTTTTCTAGCTCTACAAATTAATCTTTGATAATTTAGTTGTATGATATTGAATTAATATAAGTACTACTACTGTCATTTTTATTATATCTGTATTGAATGGAAATGAGCAATTCATATTTCTCCAATTATTTAGATCAGCACGTCTGTAAAAAGTATTTTGCAGTTATATTAACATCATTCATGTTTTTTGATAAGTAAAATTGCAAATATTTTATCCATTCTATAGTATTTTCAGTGAGATTTCTCTACTTTTTCTCTTTTGATTTATTGATTATATACAAAAATGCTAATAATTTAGGTGTATTTGCAATTTTGCTGAAGTTATTGTTTCTAGTAATTTTTTAGTTGACTCTTTTGGGTCTTAATATCTACAAAAATCAACAAAACAAGTTTTGTTTCTCTTTCCCTATGCTTATTGCCTCCATTTCTCTTTGTCTTATTGCTATAGATAGCATTTCTTGCACTATGTTAAATAATAGTGGTGATAATGGACACCCTTGCTTTACTCCAAATCTTATTGGGAAAATTTCTAACCTTTTTCTATTACAAAAACTGTCCAAACTGCATTTTTCTAGAGGTTTTGCCTCTATATGCTTTCAAATAACTTTCCTTCATTGTTTGTGTACTGAGCTTCCTTGTTGTCATGGCAGCATTTTAAGGAGTGTTTTTTCCTCTAGCCTTCTTGCCTTTGGTCTTTTTGTTAGTGTTGGTTTCTACATAGTTCTTGGAGGAGGGAGTTGATGTCTGGCCTGAGATTCTGAACCTTTATGTCCTTTTGATGCTTTCACATTTGTCTGACGCCCTGCAAATTTTCAATGCTGCCAAAGATGTGATCTGGAAAGAAGTATGTTCAATACCTTCTTCGTTTGAGCTCTGCAAGTTCCTTACCCAATTTGGGGTCTATTTGTTTTATCCTTGGGTTCAAGTTTCTATAGACTGCCGCTGGACTCAGTCAATGTTAGCTCATTGGAAGGTTCTGTAGGTTCAGAGCAACTAAACTGCTGGCTCCCCTTTAGTCCAGGACTACTACCCTGGTTATTCTACTTCAGGCTTACATGCTGGGTTAAAGGTAAAACTTAGTCCCCACTCTGCTCTTGGGACCAGAGAGACATAGCTTCTGAAATTTGTTCATTCCTTGCTCAGTACTCAATCAGGGTCTATACTCATGACCACTCCTCTCTACCTTGAATGTGTGACCTGGAATACAGACTTGATAACAACTAGACTTGCTGTTTTTTTTAATCAGAATTTTGAAGTTTCAGAGTTCTTCACAAATATTTCATTTTGTTCTTCAACAATGCTGGGAGGCTAAGAAAATTGAGGCACAGAAAAGTTGACTTGCACAGGGTCAGACAGTGTGAAAGATTTAGATTTGGGGAATATCTCATTTTGAGATTTTTTTTTCAGGTAACTATGGATTCTTTTAATTTCTATACTGCCTTCTAAGATACTTGAACAGTAAAAAAAAAAAAAGCACCTAATTTCTTTTTTGGTCATGGCTTTCAGGTAGTCCACAGTGATTCTTGAATTATCTCTCATTGTTCTTTATTCCATGTCAATTCTATTTCCTGAGATATTTCATGTTATTTTCTTCAATCATATTTCTCTTTCTCTCTCCTCTCTTTAAATCCTTACTTTAAGTCTTCCAAGTATTCTTGTTGGACTTGTGTCTAAGCTACATTTTTCTCTGATGTTTTGTTCATCAATACTTTCAAGTAATTTTCTTCTCTATTTGTATCCTGAACTTCCCTGTCACCATAATAGCTCTTTATGATAGAGTTCTTTTTTTTTGTTTTGTTTTCATAATTCTTCCAGCCTACGTGTTCACTTTGGACTTTATGTTAGCACTAGATTGTGTCCACTTCTGGAAGGAATGTCTGGCCTGAATTTCTGACCTTTAAGTCCTTCAGTTGCTTTCACAAATTAGTCTGGGGGTCAGAAAACTTTCAATGTTCCCAAAGTGATGTAATCTGGAAAAAGGTCTGTTTACTGACCTTGGATCAGAGCCACACAGCTGATTTTTCCCTCCAGAATTTGTTCATTTCCCAGTTCACAATAAAGTCCTCATTCTTGGCCCCTCTTCTCTGTCCTAGATCTGTGATCTAAAATTGTATAATGGCTGACAAAACTGGCAGCTCATAGTATTTGTTTCTGTATTCAGAGCTTGTACAGAAAATCCCCTGGGATCTCTTTCTGCTCTGGTGCTTCCTGTCCTGGTGCCCACTCTTAGCCATTTTTACATATCTTTGTGCTGCAATGTTCCCCTAAGTCACATTCCCCATGCACACTGCTGGCCAGACACTGTTCCAGTGTCTGTAGAACTCTCTGCTTGCTTAAGTTGCCTTGGGCTACAAAGTTGCCTCACTGTGACTTTTTCTTGCCTTTCCCAGTCAGAACTTGTAGATCATCATAGGAAAATTTAGCATAGCAAGCTAGAATAAAATACTTCCTCTCCTTCCACCACCTTGATTTGGTCTCTAGTTCATAAATATATATATGTCTGTTTATTTCTTTTAATCGTGTCTATTTTCTCTGTTGCCTTGTCTGAAATCATTATTGTTACCATTTTTTAAAGTTCACCTGAATCATACTGAATTTTGCTATAGCTACTTTGTGAATTTTTGTCTCAAGAGTGTTTCTTTTAATCATCATATCATTGGATTCTATCCTAGTCTATCCTCTTTAGTTTTACATTCATTGTTATGATTGTTAGTTGTGCATTTCCCTACATCTTTTCTTCTCAGACTTTTTCTTCTCTTTGTCTCCAAGGTCCCTCGTTACAAAAAAAGATAGTTAAAGAAAAAAGTTTGCTTAACACTGGTGACCTATAATTGTGAAGCAGTTTCCATTCTGTTCCCTCTCTTCTCTTCCCTTTTTCACACCCTCAATTACAAATTTTTAAAACTTTCTCTTCAGGATCTTCTGATGATGGGATTCTATTTTGTTTAGTTTTTCTTCCCTATACGTCCTTTCTTCTTAAGCTTTCCTCTTATTTCTCTGTTGACATTAATATATTTCTATACAAAGTCCTTTTCATGTGTGGGAATAAATGTGTATTTAACCTCCTTTTCTCAGGGTTCAGATGAAAGTAAGGTTTATGGGATGGCCATTTCACTCATCCCTTCCTCAATATTCATATAATTTCTATTTCATATACCTTTATTGTGAGAAATATTAAGTACAATCCCCTACTTCCTTTCTTTCCCTATCTTTTACTATTTTCTTCTTCTAACAGAATGATAATATAATCCCACAGCCTTCTACTTGATTTATTTACCTTTCTCTAAGATCATTGAAGTCATCTGAGGACATTCTCTCCTCCATTAGAATGTAAACAATTCATCATCAAATGATATTTTTCAACTGATCAAGTGCATTTTACCATTCTTTATTTCTCTTGACTCTTGAATTTGCATTCCAAAGATTTTGCTCAGTTCTGGCCTCAGTTCATCAGAAATACTTGGAATCTACCATGGAATTCAATGCAGTTTTGACAGATAGTTTATTCTTTATTCTAAGTCATTATATTTTGCCTGAATGACTGACTCTTTAAAATAAAGGAAAGAGCTATCCTTACCTTAAAAAGATGATGAAAAATATACCAACAACTTCTAACTACATGTCTACTTTATCTTTGTTACACATATGTATGTATAGTATATTCTCAATGAAAATATGATAAAGCAACAGGCACACTTACAGAATTTTTTTTCTATTGTAGACTATATACTCAGTCACACAATTGACTGAAAGTCAAAAAGAATGCAAGGTTCCATTATAATTATTATTTGTTGATTATGAAAGTGCATCATACTGAACAATACACAGACTTCAAAGCTATCTTTCCAAGATTTTAATGCTTCTGAATGAGCAAAATATAGACTTCAAAGATCTCTCTTCCATGCATGTTAAAATTATATACAATTCTCTAGTAAATGGAACCACAAAGACAACTTTGTTTAATCATTTTATGATGATCAACATCAACTGAGGTCTAAAATGGATTTATACTCAACAGATGGGTTTGCTATTGTTACAGAAGATGCCTTGCACAGAGGAGTTTTCTAGAAATGGAGAGTTCTGGATTACCCTATTTGTGGATGACAGTGTGTTGATTGTAACAAGTCCAAGAATACTATGGGGCCTCCCCAATCAAGCACAAAACCATTAAAAAAAATTAAAAACCCATGTGCCTTCTTAAATCTAAGAACTCCCATAAGGAAAAAAAATTGCAAAAATGCTTATTATTCATGGCATGTAGTTTGGATGGGCAACCCACTGACTTAGTATACCACTACATATATCTTAGATAGGCAGTACTTTCAATGATTCCAAGTTATTCTCTAATAGAAAAATCCATCTTTTTTTTCTTTTTGGAGGAGGAAGGGCAGGGCAATTGGGGTTAGGTGACTTGCCCAAAGTCACATAGCCAGTAAGTGTTAAGTGTCTGAGACTGGATTTGAACTCAGGTCCTCCTGACTCCAGTGCTCTATTCACTGTACCAGCTAGCCACCCCTAAAATCTATCTTTTTTAACATCAATATTCTCTTGTTGATGTTGACTAGCTATCATAAAAATCCACAATATAAAAAAATCAAAATTGCAGATAATCCAAAGGACAATGGAGAGATGCAGAGCAGACATTAGTAGGATGTAGAACATTACCAGTAATAATTTGCTAGCAAGAAGTGATATAAAATATGTAATTTAAGATATGTAATATGATTAGAAAAGTGGTTGGCCCCAATACATACTAAGGGATAATGTCACTCAAGACTGACACACTGGTTTCTTTGGAGGGTTAAAAGAACCAGAAGAAAGTCTCTAGTGCATTGGGTAGGTGCTCTATGGGGTATTAATACGAGGATACAAACCACAGAGGTTAAGATGTGGATGTAATGATGGAAGTACATCTATGTTACTGAGTTTTGTCTCCAATAAATTATTGAAGTATGGATGTTCTTAGTGGGAAAGTCACAGTATATTTACTTTTTAGTTCTATATATAATGGCCAACTTTATCTTTCTTAGTCTTTTTGATTAGCATTGTTCTCCAAATAGAACTGTGCAATGCATCTTCGAAAATCCAAAAGACTTGATGAAGTATCAGGGCAACAGATTCTATATAGGTGCCATGCATTGTTCATCGCCACATCAATAATATAGCTTACTAAAATTGAATACCATTTTTTGCTTCTAATTCTTATCCTGTACTTGGAAATATTTTCATCCATCTTGGCAACACCATACCTACATACTTCATACAACTTAACTATTGATGGCTGACTTATTTGAATTTTTCTTTTTTTATCAATAGAATAGCTTATTTGGCTCAGTGGTTCTATGCCTACAGCATTGGAGCACAGGTTGATGGAATTTTCATCATTCCAACGACACAAAATTATCTCTTCCTTTTCTTCCACTCTGAAATCAAATGACCCCCTTTTCATTTTTTTCATATTTTCTGCATTCATGAAAGGACATTTTTCAGTCCTATTATCACGAATTGCTCCTGTTGCCTTCACCCCTTTCTTCTTCAGAGCCGATATTAGTTTGATACTTGTGAAAAAGTTGTCAAAACATATATGATAAGGATACTGTCCTCGCTCCAAAAGAACATCAGCAAAGTTCATTACTAATTTTCCACCTAAACCAAGATCATGATCTTTTTCTGCTTTCAGGACCGGTTCACCTTGATAGGGTTCAAACCAAACTAAATAACCCTGGCTAGTTGCCCCACACCATATTTTATAACCAATTCTAATAGGCTTACCATTTAAGAATTGGTCACTATCAAAACATTCACACATTGATTTATCAAAGCAGTAATATTCCTCCAGGGGAGCATATAAGAGGAAATTTTTATTCATTTGATCTATAAGAGGCCTCAATTTTGTAAACTTGTCTGATTGATCTAGACAAGTGTTATCTGCAAAATGGAGGTATGAGAATATTAATTCAAATCTTTCCCTTCTAATTGCATTGCTAACAAGACTCTGCTCTTTATCTGAAGTTTCCCAATACATTCCTCTCTTGGGATGACAAATATATCCACTCAAAAGAAGAACACCAAAAACACACTTCATTTCCTGAACTGTAACTTCCAAGGTGACATTTTTCTCAGAGGCATAATGATTTGTTTCATCAACAATTAATTTGAATGTTTCATCATCAAAAAATAATTCAAAGAACTCAACTGGATTAAGTTTCTCACTTTTGAGATTCAAAATTCCAGAATCCAGTGCTGACCAACTTGGAAAATTGGGCTGAATATCTCTTTTGATCCATTTCTTCTCTGTAAAAGTAGTTACTTTCTGCTTCTTTCTAGCAGGGTGTGACTCAACTTCATCTTCTTCATCAACATCAGAATCACCAGAGAATGTAAGACCTTGTAGCAATTCACTTACTCTTGCTTTGTCTTTTTTCCTATCTTTCCGTGTGATGTCACCAGCAGCATATTCCATTGAGGAGATATGCATTCTAGACCATAAATCCCCAGGATTACGGTCTTTAAGAGTATTCAAAAATTCAATGTTTTTTTCAGCTTGTACAGGAGGACCAACAAGGATCTGAGGCGAACAATCTCTAGAAAAGAAAAAAAAAACAGCATGAACTTTGAAAATTCATATGATATAAAATTCAGAAACTAGGGAAGTATAAATATTCTTTGAAATAAGCTCCCTTCTCTCTGGAATTCACCTCACCCTAAAAGAGAAGCATTTCTGGAAGATTTAGAAAAAGGTAGACTTTTAAAAATGCTTTTAAATGAGGTGTTTGACAAATTCTCAGTAGAGTTCCAAAGGGGAAATTGATGTAAAAAGGGGGGAAAAAAAAGGCTGGAATCTCTGGTATTCAGTAACTTCAATCTACCTGCATCTCCAGCACTTAGCATAGCACCTGGCACATAGCAGGCATTTAATAAATGTCTTTGCATTGCTAACCATGCCAAGATAGAGACTGGTAAAAATAAGTCCTTTGGTTCCCCCATGCAATTAACAATGCAGGATAAAATAAGCTGCCATAGAGAATTAGAGGAAATAGAAAAAAACAAAAGATAAGTTACATTCATTTTAAGCTTTCACTAAGTATTTTAAAATGACAGTTAAGTGGCATAGTGGATAGAGAACTGAGCCTGGATCCAAGAAGACCTGAGATTAAATCTGGCCTCAGATACCAGCTGTAATCAACCCTGTTTGCTTCAGTTCCTCATCTGTACAACGAGATGGAAAAGGAAATGGCAAACCATAGTCTTTGCCAAGAAAACTCCAAAAAGGGTCACAATGAGTCAGACATGACTGAAATGACTTGAATAACAAACTTGCTAAAGAGTTCTTTCTTATGTAACCAATATTTTGAGTTTATCAAACAACAGATTATCAAATTCAGATATTTTTTATTTTTTATTTTTTATTATCTAGATCAGGGGTGGGGAATCTGGGGCCTTGAGGTCACATGTGGCCTTTTAGATCCTTGGAGGTAGCCTTTTGACTGAGTCCAAATTTTAAAGAATAAATACTTTTATTAAGGGGATTTATTCTGAGAAGTGTGGATTCAGTCAAAGGGATTTACATCTAGAGAAATACATATAATAAAAGAGAAGTAAAGTACCTAAAGAGAATTTTTGAAATATTAGATATGCTAGATCAAGAGAGATTACTGAATTATAACAGGAAAAAAAGGGAGTATAGAAAATGAGGAAATAGCTCTTCCAGACCTCAAACTGTATTATAAAGCAGGAGTCATCATAATCATCTGATACTGGTTTAAGATTAGAGATGGGGAATTGACTAGGGGAAATCAGTAATAATAGGGTGCAACAAGCCATTATTTGATAATAGTGGGAAATCAGTTACATAGAGGAAAAGTTTTTTTAATCATTTTTCAGTTGTGAGCAACTTTATTTTTCATTTATTTTATTTTTAATTTATGGAATAAAACAAGCATTTATATGACACCATTTGGGGTTTTCTTGGCAAAGATACAAGAATGGTTTGCCATTTCATTTTCTAGCTCATTTTACAGATGAGGAAACTGAGGCAAACAGGGTTAAGTAACCTGCCCTGGGTCATATAGTTAGTAAGTGTCTGAACTTAGGTTTTACTGATGTTATACCTGGTACTCTACCTAATGCATCACCTACCAATTTGATAAACACTACTAGAAAAATTTTAAAGCAGTCAGTCAGAAATTAGCCTTAGATCAACAAAATCAACATCTTTATACCACATTCTACAATGCATTCTAAATGGATAGGCAACCTTAATATAAAAGATCATACTATCAAAAAATTAGAAGAGAAATAGATTACATGCTCACAGTAAGGGGTTAGAGATGTATTCTTAAACAAGAAATGGAGGCAATTACAAAAGATAGCAAACTTGGATAACTAGAAACTGAAAAGTTTCTGCAAAGCAACATTAATGCATCTAGGATAAGGGAAACAGTCCAATGAAAGGGAAATGTTTGTACCAGATTTCCCTGATAAGAGTTTGGTACCTAAGATACACAAACAACAAGTACACATGATAATATGTTATTATAATATTTAATGTGATAGTATTATATATTGTTATAGTATATTATATATATTTAACTTTTTCCTATATAACTAATGTATCCACTTGTATCAAATGAGTTATTGAATTCTATTATTTCTGAATTTTCCTTGTCTAGTATGTTCAACTGATTTATCTTTCTATTCTTTCATCAATACCAGATGATACTGATTACTCTTGGTTTATAATGTAGGGTGATGTCTGGAAGAGCTATTCCCTCTTCATTCCTGTTTCTTTTCATTTCCGTTGATATCCTAGATCTTTTGTTTTTCCAGATAAATTCTGTTATTATTTTAGCAAGTTCTGTAAAGTAATGTAACTGGTATAGCATTAAATGTGTAAATTAATTTTAATAATATGGTCGTTATTATATTCGCATGGTCTAGCCATGGAGCACAGAATATTA